>CBVK0100228198.1:0-25636 GCA_900067695.1 Picea abies | reverse complement strand
CAGAAATGAAAGGAACCTAATGCATATATAAGAAGGTTATAACGATCAAATATGACACATACCATGATACCTCGGACCAATTGCCTCATGGAGCAAGAGTCCTCTCCGATGCAGGCCCAGGCCGGTGGTGATGGAAGTTGCTACTGCTGACAGGACAAGTCTGGCTGAGAAGAAGAAAGATGGGCCCTCCAGGGCCATGCTCAAGTCACTCTTGCTCTCAGTACTCCATGTCTAGGACCATGTGGGCCTTGAGACATGATCTCCTAGTTATCCCTAGATATCAAGGATAACAAAGCCTAGAACAAGAACCCAAAGCTTAGCACTGAGGACTAGTTGGGAAGGTATATCTTTATTGATATACACAATATTTTCTTTGGAGAAATTCATCAGGAGCTATAAGAGTGGTTATTCAGGTTAGCAAAAACCCAGTTTGAGATAAGATCTAGACCCCATGTGGTTTGGATGTCGACATTGATAAAGAGGGTCAAGAGAGTTGATAACATCATGTCAAGAGCAGTAGACCACTGGTTTGATAGCATTATTGGAGGGTATATCGATTTTGATGTTGATAGAGTAGAATCGTATAGTCAAGTAGAGAGATACTTCTTCAAGGGACCTAGAGGAAATTTTTTACAATTTATGAAGTTGAGGATCAAGATGCTATTACATGAGAAGAACATATTGAGGGTACAATAATTGGTTCGATCGAAAAGATAATGTTCAAGAATTCAGACAGTGACAGCAACACAGAGGTGGGGCATACGCGCAGTGGGAGAATCTTTAAAGAGGTCCCTCTAGTGAACCTGTTTGAACAGAACCACGAACCACTGGTACAAGATGAAGGGTTTTATAGTGGAGAGGAAGAAGAACTGGTGAACGAGGAACATTCAGAATCTAGTAGGGTAGAAGAAGGAAAGACTGAAGAATCTCATCGAGAAGAATCAAAGACTTCAAGAACTGCGTAGAACGTTGAAGTAAGTATTATTACTCCTCCTGTTGTTTTAGCGGCACTAAGCAATTAGAGTAATCAGAGTCACCAGAGCGCTCAAAGCACTGTCACTAGCAATCCAACACATACTCAGTCAAAAAACCTAGGAAGATCTATGGCAGATGAGACGAGGTTACCCACATTTAGAGGAGATGGATCTGAATATACTAATCAGTAGTGGTTTCTATGTGAAGTTGTGTAGAGTATTAAGAATGTCACCGAAGAAGTTGTTAAACAAGCTCAATTTAGTAATACCCTGAGAGACCGCGCACTGAGCTGGTACATGAAGTTTTTCCAAGGAGTTGTCCAACCAAAACCATTGAACGATATCAAGACTGCCTTGATTGCAGAATTCAAGAAACCCAATTCGGAGTCACAATGCATTACAGAACTAAAAGAAATCAAGAAGAAAGTAGTTGAACCTGTTTGGGAGTTTGATCATAGGTTAAAAACCTTAACAGGCCATTTGAGTTTTTAGATCCCGGATGAGCAAAACAAGGAATGGTTCATTGTTTCCCTCTTACCACACATCAGAGTCCCTCTAATGCAACAGAAGATTGCTTCGCAAGCTGAGGTGTTGGAGATCGCCATGAAACTAGAATCAACCCCTATGGCAGAATCCAGCTCAGGTATGAGTCAAATCTTGAGTCAGCTAACTAGCTTATCTCTGCAAGTTGAGGATATGAGTAAAAACAAGGGAAAAGATAAAAGAGAATATATCTAGTGCATTAGATGCAAATCATAAGTCCATGACAAGGAGCATTGTCCCCTACTTCACGAGTATTTGGCATCTGGAGCTCTGAGTCCTTTAAAGCAAGTTACTTTACCATGGTGTGAGGTATGTAGAAATAGACATCATCCTGGTGAATGCTATTACATGCAAAAATATGTTCAGACACCCACAAATCTGTATTGCACATTCTATAAGTCGATAGGGCATGATGATAGGGATTGTAGGGCCTATGACCTCATGCATGAAAGGTCAAGAGATGTATACAAATTTCAAGGCAAAGTACAGCAAGAAGGGAACACTATGCAGTATAATTCCCCTAGAGGAGGAAACTTTAACCCTCGTGGTGGATTTAGAGGAAGAGGACGGGAAGGAGGCATGGGTCGAGGTCGAGGTCAGATCATTTGTTACAACTGCACACAACCTGGACATTTGTCAAGGGATTTCCAGAACCCTTGTACCACTTGCAGTTATTGCAACTCATTTGAGCATGTCATTGAAGATTGCCCTGCGCTGTTATCCAAACTTCAGGAAAGACGAGGAGGAAACCATCAAGTAAAATTCTCTCAGCAGAACCTCACGGAGAGGATACCAGAGTTGTTGTAATCACTAGAGGAGGTGATGTTACAGGAGAAGAGAGAGTGACCCCAGGAAAGACTACAGAATAATCAGGATTCAGAAAAGCTGCAGAGAAGACACAAGTGTTTGATGCAAGGAAGGAAAAACAAATATTTGAGGAGGCAAAAAGGAATTCGGGAGAGATCAGGGCTCTTCATCAAAGACACGACCAGAAGTAAGAGAATATGGAATGCCTCTGGCATTCGATCAGTCTACTCCACCAAGAGAAGGAAAAGAGGTAAGAAAGCTCATGGAATTCTTATATACTTGCATTAATTTGATTCAGGATGAAAGCTTTCTACAAGAGCTACAAAATGTAATCAAATAGTATGAGCTAGGAAAGATATATCCCTTGCTGAATAGAGTAGTACATCAAGTATCCAAAAAGAGAAGGACAAATAATGAACTACACCTGAATGCTCAAATTGGAGAGTATGATATAGACTATGTGGTCCTCGACTTAGGGTCGGAGGTCAATGTCATGATGAAGCATACCTGGGCATTGATGGGAAAACCTAAGTTGATATATTCCCCTATCAAGCTTCGAATGGCTAATTAGTAGGTAGTAAACCCCTTTGGGAGATTGGAACATATCCCTATGGACATCGACGCAGTAAGGATGATTGCAGACTTTGAGGTAATTGAGATAGTTGATGATAGCTTTCCTTACCCTGCGTTGTTAGGAATTGATTGGGCTTTCAATAATTCCATTGTGGTTGATTTAAAGAAAAGAAGAATGACGTTTGAAGGAGATGGCCTTAGGGTCATTGCACCTCTGGATCCTGATGAAGGTTGTAGGTATACTGAGCCCATCAGAGAAGAAGACCACATATATGAACTGGAAAACATAGACAAATTAATAGCCATACAACAAGATTACATTAATCCTACAGCAGATGGGAACCTAAGTTGGCGAAGTGACAGCGCATGTTCATCAAATTTAGAAGAAGCATTGGAGAACTAGCAGAACAAAATGTATGAAGTGTCTACAAGGATATGTGCTAGATTAACCAGAGAAGTTCACTAGATCGACACAACAGTAAGTAACTTTCCCACCTTTGATGCTCTAAATCATTTAGAAGATTTCTTGTTGGAATTTGAAGAAATTGTACCAATACAACAAAGATTGTTGGCACTGGATGAGGCCTTGAAAGAAACTCCATCAAGATGGTGGGGGACACACGAAAACACCATTACAGATTGGGTACAATGTCCCACTTTGATGACAGAGCGATTTGTAGAAAAATTAGAAGGCTTCGAAGTTAGGTACATAGGTCTAAGCTGTCTAAAGGACCATGTGCGAAGTTGCGAGGAAGCCTAGAGCAGCATTCCTCAAGAGCAGTGGGTGCAAAAATTCATTAACACGTTGGATACAACCCCTATCAATTGGTATCTTCAACCAGAACTACGCCTCATCACTACAGATTAGGAAGGTATGACTCAGAACTTTGTAACTACCTTTTTATTTGAAAGCCAATATCCTACAGTGGATCAAGCGTTACAGATTGTAAGACATAAAGTATTTGAGGAGGAACCTAGCCTCCCTTTGGAACAAGAAGAGGACGAATGGACTGTGCCTCTTCAGAAATTGCAAGGTTGTTACAATATCAATGTTGATGAAGACGATGATCCTAGGAAGGTGAACATCGCTGAAAAAGAAGGACAAAGAGACATAGAAGGACCAAGAGTTGAGCTACCTTTCATTGGACAACCAATTAAAATCAAGAAAGTCAATATTGGAACAACGCAAACACCGAAGCTTGCAAAAGTTGGAGATTATTGGGATGTTTCCACTATTGACAAGGTCACATACTTACTACATGAATATCAGGACTTGTTTCCAACCAACTTCACTGATATGAAGGGCATTAAAGGGACCATGGGAGAGATGAAGATCCCTTTGAAACTAGATGCAAGGCAAATCAAACAGAGACCCTATAGATTGAACCCTAAATATAAAGAGAAAGTGAAGATTGAATTAGACAGAATGTTGGAAGCAGGAATCATAGAACCTGTTGAAGAGTCAGAGTGGATTAGCCCTATGATGGTGCGGGATAAGAAGATCAGAGAGATCAGGATCTGTGTAGATCTAAGGAAGTTGAATGATGCCTATTTGCATGACCCATTTCCTACACCATTTACTAATGAAGTGTTAGATAATGTAGGAGGATAGGAGGTATATTCTTTTACAGATGGGTTTTCAGGATACCATCAGATCCAGATTGCCAAGGAAGATCACCATAAGACCACATTTGCAATAGAATGGGGATCCTACCAGTATACAGTGATGTTGTTTGGATTGAAGAATGCACCAACCATCTTTTCTAGGGTGGTGGTCGAAGCATTCAAGGAGTTTTTACATAAATTTCTGGAAGCATACTTTGATGACTGGATTGTTTTTAGCTTATTGCAAAATCATATTGAATGTTTAAGACTAATGTTGGATAAGTGCAGGCAGTGTTAGATTTCCTTGAACATGAAGAAGTGCATCTTCTTTTCACCCTTTGGAGTGATGCTAGGCCATATTGTGTGTAAGCAAGGATTGTTGGTAGACCCATCTAAGATTGCCATTATAGCTGATTTTCCCCCTCCTGCTTCAGTCAAACAGTTGCGCACTGCGCTGGGACATACTGGATACTACAGGAAGTTCATTAAAGGCTATGCATAGATCACAGCACCCATGCAGAAGATTTTGAAGAAATACTATCATTTTCAATGGACAGAAGAATGCCAACAGAGCTTCGACACACTGAAACAGAATATGGTTACTGTGCCTATTCTGGTTTTCCCAGATTAGGGCAAGGAGTTTCATGTGCATGTTGATGCATCCTCTATTGCATTAGGAGTTTTTTTAGCACAACCAGGAGCTGGAGACATTGACCACCTGTTAGCCTTTGCTAGTAGGAAGCTATCAACAGCTGAGATTAATTACACCACCACTGAGAGAGAAGGGTTAGCCATGGTGTATGCGCTGCAGAAGTTTCGCCACTACTTGTTGGGAGGACACTTTAAAATGTTTACTGATCACTCTGCGCTAAAATACCTAGTCAACAAGCTAGTGTTGGGGGGGGAGAATATGCAAATGGCTTCTGCTATTTCAGAAATATGATTTTGAGATCGTGGTTAAGCTAGGGAGAATGAAAAAAGGACTCGTCCACTTGTCAAGGTTGGAACATGGAGAGGAACCTACTAGTTTGGAGGATACACTGTTAGATGCACAATTGTTGGCCATTAGAAATATTGATGATCACTTCACCGAGATAGTCCAGTTCTTGTCAATAGGAATGGTACCTAGTGAATATACAATCACCCAGAAGAAACAGATGGTAGTGCGTGTTGTATACTTTTCACTTATAGCTGGACAACTATACAAAATGGGACCTGATGAGATCCTAAGGAGATGTGTTATGGAAGCAGAAAGACCACTGATTTTAGCAGAAGCTCATGAAGGAATCGCAAAAGGACACTACGCAGGAAAATCAACAACACAGAAGGTTCTTAGAGTTGGCCTTTGGTGACCTAATTTACACAGAGATGCTAAGGAATACTACAGAGCCTGCAATGTATGCCAAAGAGTTGGGAGATCGTATAGAAGAGATGAAATGCCACTAAAACCCCAGCTAACCGTACAAGCATTTGAGAAATGGGCCATTGATTTCGTGGGACCTATAAACCCACCAGGAAAGTGCATAGGAGCAAGGTACATAATCACTGCGACAGAGTACTTGACCAGATGGGCCAAAGAAAGAGAAGTTAAAGATTGTAGTGCAACTACAGTTGCGTGCTTCATATTTGATGACATCATAACTAGGTTTGGATTCCCAAAGATCCTTATGAGCGATCAAGGCACACTTTTTATAAATATTACCATTGAAGCCTTGACTGAGGAATTTGCAGTCCATCATCAGAAGAGCACACCCTACCATCCACAAGCGAATGGGACAGTTGAAGCATTCTATAAGATCATGAAGATAGCGCTGATAAATATTTGCAGTGTGAACAGGGATGACTGGGATTTAAGAGTACCAGCAGTACTATGGACCTATAGAACCACTTGCAAGAAGCTAACAATGCAGACCCTGTTTAAGTTGGTTTATGGTCTAGAAGCAGTTGTCCCGATGGAATATTTGGTCCCTAGCTTAAGAATCGCAGCCTTTACAGATATGGATGACACCGGCGTTGTTCAAGAGAGGCTCGCATAGTTGGTTGAACTAGAAGAAGAAAGATTTATTGCAGGATTCCATCAGTAGGTGTAGAAGGAAAGAGAAAAGACCTACCATGACAGACACATCAAGAAGAAAACATTTAAGCAAGGAGATTTGTTACTAGTATACAACAACAAATTCATGAAGCATCCAAGGAAGTTCGAAACACATTGGTTGGGGCCATATGAGGTTGTCTATGTTATGGAAGGAGGAGATGTGCAGTTGAAGACTTTGAATGGAGAATGGAAGGAAGGTTTGGTGAACGGGAGCCAATTGAAACTATACTATGACAACCAGCTGCCTTGCAGCCATTAGTAAGAGAAAAAGAGGAAGGGTCCAGGTACCAGGTGCAGTTGAAACTGGGTACCAGACACAGAAAAGACAGTCTGCATACAGTAGGGGAGGAGAGAGCAGAAAGCACAGGTTGCTCTATGCAGCCTAAAGTCGAAGCAGAATAGGACGATCAAATCTAAAGTGCCTCGGGATGAGTCATAAGTGAGTTTTGGGGGCCTGTTGGCCCTTGTTTATGGAAGTAAGTGAAGACTAAGGTAGAAAAGACGAAATGTGAACTGCACAGAACACAATGATTGATACTAGGTCGAAGTGAGCAGAAAAGCATAAAATATGAAGCGAAGTAAGAGAAAGAAAGTCATTGGATGAGGATATCAAGGATGACAGATCAGCAAGGAAGACGGATCGTGGACAACTCAATAAGCAGAAAAATCTAGATGCTTCGAGAGCACCGCGTGAGAAAGAAGGAATGGTAGGCTGGCGAAGCCCTAAAAACATGGGTCAAGTTGACCTAGGGTTTTAGACACCTAGGGTTTTGGAACTTAGGTTTCAGCCTAAGGCTATTGGTGAGCTATTGTAATGTATAAATAAAGGTCAAGAGGACCTGGGATGGGTTCGTTGTTGTTCATTCTGAGTCGGGAGTCATTGATGTTATGAGTGATTACTGAGAGAGGGAGAAGTATTGTGCTGAGAGAGCATTCTGTATTGTAAGATCTTCAGCTGGGTGCGAAGGTCAACCCTGCAGCTAGGTGTGCAGGGAAGGGAGACAGAGAGAAGAGAGAAAGAGAGAATATTTGCTAGATAAGAGCGCATATAAAACTGTATGCTTTCATCCAATATATTATAAAACACAGTTGTGTGGACGTAGCCCTAGGGAGAGGGTGAACCACGTACATTTGGTTGTTGTGTGTGATTGATGTTCTGTTCTTTTTCTCTTTGATATATTGTTGTTACATTATTGTGTTAGATCTGATAGATACATGTGCGAAGTAGGTCTAAGATGATAATTGATATCTAGATGATGTGTTGTTTTTGTATTAGATCCACTTTGTATTTCCTCTGGTTGTAGACACATGTGTCCTGCAACCCCCTATAGCTACTTCGGGTGAGACTGCATCTGCCTCGTAGGTGCTCCCGAAAGAGCCAATAGTTATGTCTTGTTGGTGCGCTCTTGGAGTTGAACCCTAGGTCTGCCCCTGTGCCAACAACAAGTGTTTGGAGACTTATTTGAGGTGTTTTGCCTCTAAAAGGAAAAATCAATGGGCTCAATGGTTACCATTAGTTGAATGGTGGTACAACACTTCTTACCATACAACTACTCACATGACTCCTTTTGAAGCAGTATATGGACAAAAGCCACCTTTCGTTCTCTCCTACATGTCAGGTGTCTCAAAGGTCCAAGCGGTTGACCAAACACTTACAGTTCGAGAGGTTATTATTCGTACTCTCAAAGTGCATTTGGTTATGGTTGAGAATCATATGAAGCAACAAGCTGATCAAGGTCGCTCATAACGTCAATTTGTTGAAGGTGACCAGGTATTTCTTCGCTTGCAACCTTATAAACAAACTTCACTCAAGGCCGAACATTGTCAAAAACTAGCACCCAAATTTTATGGTCCTTATACAATTCTCAAGCGCATGGGACAGGTAGCCTATCATTTAGCTTTGCCTAGTTCTTCCAAGCTCCATCATGTTTTTCATGTCTCATGCTTAAAGAGGCTGATTGGAACTAAGTGCCAAACTCAAACCAGCCTTCTTGAATTGGCTGAAGAAGGATCCATCTAGTTGTAGCCACACGCCATTTTAGACCAGCATGAGCATCGTCTTCATCAGTGCACCATCAAGGAAGTTTTAGTTCAGTGGAAAGATACAACTCCAGTTGATTCCACCTGGGAGCCAGCTAGCATTTTGCAGCAATTTCCTCATCTCAAGCCTTGAGGATAAGGTTGATTTTAAGGGGGAGGGCATGTTAGGGACCTAACCTATCTAACCCCTCAAGTGGGTAGAATAATATATCTCCATGTAGTAAAGGTCAATATTAATAAGGCCTAGCAATAAGGAGGAATAAGTCAATTGTAAGAAGACCTAATAGAAGCTTCCACTTCTAGAAGGATCTTCCTCTAGACTGTTCTTTTGGATAGACAGATTTAGTATAAATAAGGGTAGAGAGCATGAGACATTTTGTCTTGTAAAATTATTATAATAGAGCTCTGCTCTGCTGGAGGTTGCCCCCTTGAAAAGGCAAGTGAACAATGTTTCTTGTCAATAAAGGTATAATTATGGTGTTGTGGTTCCATATAATTTGTTGTTTTGTTGTTATCTCTGCAATATTTTAGTATTATGTTGATATATAAGTGTTATTCTCGGCATTATTTATCTATTCTGTTAATATAATAGATCTGGTACCTTACACAATGGTAAACACTTCATATGGATCCCAATCTCAGTCAAACCCTCCTTATTATGCTTTATTGATCCATGTACCAATAGGGAACCCAAATGATATGCTCACCACCTCTAATCTCAATCTTTACAATTTTTCCATTTGAGACACGAGGTTGCGGCCATTACCCAACTAGGTATGGAAAAGAAGTGCAACATTACCTCAAGCTGTACAGGTTCCCAATCATTTATCCTTGCCAAAGCAACTGTTCATGGAGGGAGTTGGAGACAAAGTGGTGTATTGGTCAAAGTACAATCTGGAACCCTTCACTTTCATATTGAATGCAAATCGTAATGTCGATTGGGATTTAAGGACTTTAGATACATCAAGTATTTGCAAAGAAATTGAACCTGGAATCTCAAGCTCCGTTGATTTCATATCGATATCAGTGGTTGGGCTTCACTTGATTTTTTTGATACAATTTAACATAGCCCAACAAGTAGAGAGAGGGCCAACGCATGCGTTGTCGTTAGATACAAATAGTGAAACATGGACACTTCTTCCCCAGTGTCCTGAAGACATAGACAAAGACTTTACGCCCATCTCATGGAAAGGAAATTTATTTTTAGTGAACCTTAGAAAAAGGGAGTATAGCAGATACGACCCTTTGGATGATGTTGTCCTAGTGCACTTCGACTTTGAGAGGAACATGTGGAAATTATCGACAGATGAAGTGGATGATTTTACACGAGAAATGGATGTGAACATTGATTTTGCAAATTGTTTTCTAGGAGTGGGATTTGGTGGAAGAAAAATATATGTTCCAGGTGTTTACAAAAGATTCGAGAATGCAATATCTTCAAAGTCAGGAACACTCTGCAACCTTGCAATAGTTAACTGGAGAATGTCATATACCTTGCAATAGTTTCAGAGAGAGTGCATAAAACCATGAGTTAACTGCTAGGGACCCACAAGGCCCATAGATTTATTTTTTACTACTTGGACCTTAGTATTAATTAGTGCAAACTCTTTCCATTTAGGTGGTTCATAACCATATAATGCTTGGAAAGGATTCATTTTAGCGGACTGTGATATGTAGAGTTATACCACCATTCGGCTAAATGTAACCATTGAGACAATTTATTTTTCTTATCTGTCACAAAGCACCATAGGTACATTTCTAAGAATTTATTTACAATTTTTGTTTGACCATCTATTTGTGGATGATAGGCGGAGCTCATATTAAGAGATATTCCTGTATTTTTGCAAAATTCTTTCTAGAAATTTCCTTTAAATTTTGCATCCCTATCACTGACAATTACCTTCAGAAACCTATGTAACTTATAAATATTTTTGCAGAAAACATCTGCAATTTGTTTTTTTGAGTCATTTTTTCTTACCTCCATGAAATGTGCATATTTGGTTAATCTATCAACCACAACAAAAAAATTATCCTTCCCATCAGACATGGGTATTCCTTCAATGAAATCCATTGATATCTCTTCCCATTTTTTGTTCAAGAATATGTAGGGGATGAAGTAATCCTGGAATCATAACATTTTCATTTTTATTCCTTTGACATATTTCACATTCGGCAACAAATCTTTGAATATCCTTATTCAGTCCTTTCCAATAGAATGATTGTCGTGCATTATAATAGGTTTTGAAAAAATCCACATGCCCTGATGTTGGGGAGTTGTGTGACTCCCTTAAGACTTTCATTTTAAATTTTGAGGATGGAATTAGGTAGATTTTGTTCTTGTACCATAAAATGTCATTTTTCCATTCAAATTTGGGGTTTTGGTGTAAATTGTTGATTATGGAATTAGATTCAGGATCTTTGGCATACTCAACTCGAATCTCATTCAACCAATCTAGAATGACTACTGTTGTTGCATATGATTTTACTTCCTCATCTTTTTGTGATAGTGCATCAACAACTATGTTGTCTTTCCCTTTTTTGTGTATTATTGCCATATCAAAGGTGGAAATTTTCTCCATCCACTTTTGTTGTTCTTTGGAAAATGTTTTTTGTCTTATTAAGTATTGGAGACTATTGTGATCAATACATATAAAAAATTTGCTTCCTAAGAGATATTGTCGCCACTTAGCTAATGCATGCATAATAGCTAACATATCCTTATTATAGGTAGATTTTAACTCGTCCTTTTTGTTGAGATTTCGATTTTCAAATGCTATTGAGTGGCCATCTTGCATTAATATTGCTCCTATTCCAATTCTTGATGCATCACATTCTACTACAAAGGGTTTTGCAAAATCCGATGTTGCTAACACAAGTGTAGATGACATAACCCTTTTTAATGTTTCAAAACATTCTTGTGCACTGTTATTGTTGAATTTTAAAAATGCTTAGTTCATGCACATGTAGTTTATTTCATTTAGCATGTACTTGAACCATAAACAATGCAACAATACCATACACAAGTGTTGCAATAACCAAGATCACAAGAAGAATAACCATGCACAAGAACGCAAGAAGTATCTTGGGAAAACCCTTCTCAAACAAGGGAAAAACCTAGCAATCCTTTGCTATATTCTCAAGAGAAGATCCCCCACACCATAGACTTAGCACACAAAAGGGTGCTTACCAAAACCTAGAACCTAGTGCCCAAGAGAGGTGTGCACTTCAGCCGTATATGCACTTGATGAAATTATGAGATGACAAGTGAGAGTGTGTAATCCTCAATGGGGATTCACCTTTATTTATACAAGAACTGACACAACAAAAGGTTTGTTTATTGGCACAATAGGGCCGACCTCAATAACTCAATAATATAATTAATCATTACAATATTAATTATCTTACATATGGTGGGGTCAACTTATACCCTTTACATCACAAATTAGGGTTACAAGTAAATCTTACTCTCGAACAATATAGCAATGATCTCACACGTCCACTAGTGATCAACCACTAGGGACACATCCACCTGTGCTTAGCCACATGGAAATCATACTCAACAGATCACTCAATTGAGACCACAAGAGTACCATCCGGAGTACCATCTCAAGCCAACTCAACTAAGTCCATAGGAGTATAAGGAAGGAGACCATCTCAAGCCGAATCAACTCAGTCTAGAGGAGTACAAGGAAGGAGACCATCTCAAGTCATCTCAACTCAATCCAGAGGAGTAGACAAGAGACCACACATCATCACAACTCAGTCCAGATTCTAACATACACCCATCACATGGGCACACCCAACACTTGGGCTCCCTCACACAGATGTCTCAACTCAGTTCAGAGGAGAATGATATGGAGGATGTCTCATGAAGCTGCAATCAACAACACTCTCTCTCATCTAGAGAGGCATTCTCCACCAGGCCAAGTCTCTCATGGAAGTACTCGAACTTTGTCTTGGCAAGCATTTTGGTAAAGACATCTGCAACTTTCTCATGTGTAGAAAGGTACTGCACGTGTATTGCTTTCCTCTGCACCATATCTATGATATAATGGTATTTGATCTCAATGTGTTTCGATTAAGTGTGAAACACATGATTCTATAAGAGCTTCACACAGCTCTGGTTATCACAATGGATAACAGTGGAATCCATCTCGTGCCCAAATAAATATGCAAGGAGCTTACAAATCCACACTGCTTCGTGGAATGCCACACATAATGCTGTGTACTCTGCTTCGGTGGAACTCAAAGCCATAGAGCTTTGTTTCTTACTGCACCAGGAAACCATGGCAGATCCCAAAGTAAAGAAACAATCGAATGTGCTCTTCTGGTCCACTGCACTCTCTGCCCAATCTTCATCGGCATGTCCCTACAATCTCATGTCTACACCGGAGGCATATCTCAGGCCATATCCAACTATGCCTCTAAGATATCTCAACACATGCTTCACTACTATCCAGTGAGTCTGTCTCAGCTGACTCATAAACTGACTGAATACATTCACTGCATAGCATATATCATGTCTGTTGTTAACCAAATACATCAATGATCCAATCAGTTGTCGATAAAGATGTGGATCAATCTTTTCTAAATTAGTAGAAGCCTCATTCATTCTCTTCAGATCCATCACCATCGGTGTAGGCATGGATTTGCATTCTATCATACCGAATTTCTTCAATATCTCCACTGTGTATTTTCCTTGACTCAGGAAAATCTCATCGGTCCTCTATCATACTTCTAGTCCCAAGAAGTAGTGCATCATACCCAGATCCTTCATCTCGAATTCAGAAGTCAATGCATGCTTGCATTCAACAATAAAACTTTTTGAACCAGTGAGGAATAAATCATCAACATACATGACCAAAATCAGGCACTCGTTACCAATAATATGATAATATATGTTTGGATCAACAACACTCATGCTGAAGCCCAAAATCATCAGGAATCCATCCATCTTTTCGTACAAAGCAAGAGGTGTCTACTTTAGTACATATAGGGATTTCTTCAACCTGCACACATGAGACTTATGCTCATGTATCACGAATCCATCTAGTTGCTCGATGTAAACTTCTTCCTCAATCTCACCATTGATAAAGGTTGTCTTTACATCCATCTGATGTAGTCTCCAACCCAGGTATGCAGCTAGGGAAATGATCGTATAGATGGAAGTGTATCAGGTTACAGGAGAAAATTTCTCCTCATAATCAATTCCCTCCACCTGAGAGAATCCTCTAGCCACAAATCTTGCTTTGTACTTCTTGACACTTCCATCAGTTGCATGCTTGATCTTATAGATCCACTTGGAAGTCACCACATACTTCCCTTCTAGTATTGGAACAATATCCCACACATCATTCTTCATGATGGACTGATACTCTTCTGTCATGGCATCTTGCCAAACCTACTGACATGTTGCTTCTCCATGACAAGAAGGCTTAGTATTAATGATGTGGCTCATGGATGAAACATAGCTCAAAAATATATGTGGTCTCTTGCTCTCTCAGAATGTGCCTCGAGGAGTTGCATGTCCCTCTGCCTCCTACAGAGTATGTCAAGACCAAGCATGCCTTTTATGGCCTACTACAATGTCTCTGGGAACATCAACTGGAGCTACGATATCAACTGGATCAACTGGATCAATGATTGTCTCCCTTTGAACTGTTGAAGGGGGAGAAGGTATTGTCTCACTGTCAATCTTCATCTGAGATTCTCTGGATCTTCGAAAGGCTATCTCTTCCTCAAGGATGACATCTCTGCTCACCTCAATCTGTCTCTAACCAGGGATGTAGATCTGGTATGCCTTTGAAGATTCATTGTACCCTGTACCCTTTCTACCTGAAGGGTCTAGCTTGGTCCTCTTCTCATTGGGTACATGAAAGTATACTGGACACCCAAATATCTTGAAGTGTCCAACCTCGGGCTTCACTCTGATGAAGGCTTCTTCGAGAGTCATGTTCTTCAAAATCTAATGAGGACTCATGTTCTGAACATACATTGTTGTCATGGATGCTTCTGCCCACAAAATCATAGGTATATTCTGATCATGTATCATCGCTTTGGTTGCCTCAATAATGGTTTTTTTCTTCCTCTTTGTAACCCCATTTTGTTAAGGGTTATAAGGAACAATGTACTCCCTCTTGATCCCTGCCTCAATACAAAAATCATTGAAATCCCTGGAGGTGTACTCTCCTCCATTATATGATCTCAGCGCCTTGATCCTTCTCCTAGTCAAGTTCTCAACCTGAGCTTTAAACTCTTTAAATCTTCCAAGGACTCCATCCTTGGTCTTCAAGAAATAAATCCACGTCTTTTGAGAGTGATCATCAATAAAGAGCACATAGTACAAATATCCATTCAAGGCAACAATCATGGGTCCACACACATTTAAATGTATCAAGTCCAATATCCCCTTGGATCTATTGTCATTGCTCAGTAAGGACCCCTTGACATTATTGCCAAGAGCACAACCTCTACAAACACCATCATGCTAAACATGTATCTCTGGGAGGCCTATTACCATCTTTCCTAGAGTGGGAAGGGATCTATAATGGATATGAGTAAGTCTCCTATGCCATAGCTCGCTCAAGATGATAGTATCGTGCAACAGGGCCTAAACTAGTCGTATAGTCAATCTGTACAAGTTGTTTTCTTGAACACCAATCACTCGGGCATAATTCATATGTGAGTTCTTGTGCCATGCAAGAAATTTTCCTTCATATGTGAGTTTTTCAAAAGAAGAATATTCATCTTTTATGTCTTCATCTCTTTGATGTGGCTCTGGATCAACATCAGTAGTGGAGGCAAGTTGTCTTCCTTTCTTCTTGGTAGGACAATTTCTCGCAATGTGTCCATACTTGTCACATTTGAAACACTGAATCTGTGAATTGTCTTTTATGTGTTCATGACCTGAAGTTGATGAAGTATTCTTGTCTTTGAATGCTTTGTTTAAACTTCTTATATTTATTATGTTGCTTATCTTTGTATGAAAAGCAAGAGAATGATTGTCATCATGAGTGGAGTCTTGCACTCCTCTGACTATAAGTCTGGTTTCTTCCTGGGTGCAGTCTATCCATAGACAATCAAATCCAGGTAGTTCTGCTCTACCAATGATACTTTGAAGGAATGGTTCCCAATGTCTTGGAAGAGCATTGAGAGTAGTCAAGACAAGTTCTCTTTCTGATATGGTTTCTCCAATGGTACCTAGTTGGTCTTTGATCTTTGAAATCTTCATGAAGAATGTAGCAACAGTGTCATCTTTTGTCATCTTGATGTGTTGAAGTTGATTCTTCAATGTAAGAGCTCTGAGGGTGTTGTTACTCTCAAACATATTCTTTAGTGCATCATACATCTCATAAGTTGTCTTTAGGTTAGCAATACAAGGTAGTAGATGATCTCTTATTGAATAAAAGATTATCTTCCTTTCTTTGACATCATCTTCCTTCCATTCTTCTTTCTCTTCATCGGTAGTTGTTTCTGGTAGAGTCTTTTGTATCAAACTCAATAGGTCATCTTCTTCCAGGGTAATTTGTAGTCTTGATTTCCAGGAACTGAAGTTGCTTGATCTAGCAAGCCTATCTTCCACCAAAGTTCTGTACCTCATGGTTTGCAAATTCTTCCACAAACCTTAACGATTAGGTTAGGCTAGCAAATTTAGGTTCTGTTGGACTTATGACTGCCAACAATAAGACTTGAAATTTAGAAGGACACTGGTAAGCTTGAAAAAAGTCCTACAATGTGTTGTAGAAACCCTAAAACAAAAATTTTGCAGAAAATTGCGAAACCTTAGAAACCCTAGGGCCAAAAATAAAAAATTCTTGGAATTAAAATATGAGAGTCTCTAGAGGTGTGCTAAAGGAGGCCTTACACTCCTATGAAAAAATTATCCCCAATGTTTTAGTGGAAGGTGTTGAAACGTAGCAAGAGAGGAGGAGTCGTTTTTGTAGTTGCAGCAAGGGGAGAGGATGACTGGCTTCTTCAATTGTTTGTGCAATGGCTCTTTAGGAACTTTTCTCTGATACCATGTTGAATTTAAAAATTATTTTCTCATGCACTTGTAGTTTATTTCATTTAGCATGTACTTGAACCATAAACAATGCAGCAATACCATACACAAGTGTTGTAATAACCAAGATCACAAGAAGAATAACCATGCACAAGAACACAAGAAGTATCTTGGGAAAATCCTTCTCAAACAAGGGAAAAACCCAACAATCTTTTGCTATATTCTCAAGAAAATATCCCCCACACCATAGACTTAGCACACAAAAGGGTGCTTACCAAAACCTAGAACCTAGCGCCCAAGAGAGGTGTGCACTTCAATCGTACATGCACTTGCTAAAATTCCGAAATGACAAGTGAGAGTGTGTAATCCTCAATGGGGATTCACCTTTATTTATACAAGAACTGACACAACAAAAAGTATGTTTATCGGCACAATAGGCTCGACCTCAATAACTCAATAATATAATTAATCATTACAAAATATTAATTATCTTTCATATGGTGGGGCCGACTTGTACCCTTTACATCACAAATTAGGGTTACAAATAAATCTTACTCTCAGACAATACAACAAGGATCTCACATGTCCACTAGTGCTCAACCACTAGGGACACACCTACTTGTGCTCAGTCACATGGACATCATACTCAACAGATCACTCAACTAAGTCCACAGGAGTACCACCATTTGGAGTACCATCTTAAGCCGACTCAACTAAGTCCATAGGAGTAAAAGGAAAGAGACCATCTCAAGCCGACTCAGCCCAGTCTAGAGGAGTACAAGGAAGGAGACCATATCAAGTCATATCAGCTCAATACAGAAGAGTACAAGGAAGGAGACCATCTCAAGTCATATCAGCTCAATACAGAGGAGTACAAGGAAGGAGACCATCTCAAGTCATCTCAACTCAATCCAGAGGAGTAGAGTCATCTCAACTCAATCCAGAGGAGTAGACAAGAGACCACACATCATCACAACTCAGTCTAGAGTCTGACGTACACCCATCACATGGGCACACCCAACACTTGGGCTCCCTCACAGAGATGTCTCAACTCAGTCCAGAGGAGAACGATCTAGAGGATGTCTCATGAAGCTGCAATCAACAACAATTATCCCATTTGAAGGAAATTTTCTTTAATAAGTTTGACAAGGGTGTTGTCAACTGAGCGTAGTTCTTGATAAATCTTCGATAATGCCCCGTTAATCCAAGGAATCCCCTTAGTTTTGATATGTTCTTTGGTTTGGGCCATTCTATGACTGCCTTGATTTTTTCAATGTCCACCTTGACTCCTTCTCGAGATATGACATGACCAAGGTATTCTACTTAATTTTTACCAAAGGAACATTTTGATAGTTTTGCATAGAACTGATTTTTTTCTAAGAGAGAAAGTACCTGTTCTAAATGCTTCATATGCTCCTTCCAAGTTTTACTATAAATAAGAATATCATCAAAGAAGACCAATACGAACTTCCTTAAGTAGGGGCGAAAAAGTTGATTCATAGTTGCTTGGAAGGTAGTTGGTGCATTGGTTAGACCGAATGACATGACTTTAAACTCATAATGACCTTCGTGTGTTTGAAAAACAATTTTTTGTACATCTTCTAATCTTACTCGAATCTGGTAGTACCCTGATCTTAAATCCAATTTTGAGAAGTATTTAGCTCCATGGAGTCCGTCTAGCAACTCATCTATGAAGGGTATAGAAAATTTGTTTTTTATAGTTATTTTATTTAACCCTCGATAGTCTATACATAGTCTGAAAGATCCATCCTTTTTTCAAACCAGTATTACTGGGGCTACATATGGGCTCATGTTTTTCGTAATAACCCCACATTTCAATAGGTCTTGAATTAGCCTTTCTATTTTCGTCTTATGGTGGTGAGGATATCGATAAGGTCTAATATTAATTGGTGTTGAATCTGGCTTAACCTCGATTATATGTTCTATGTTTCTATTAGGTGGCAGCTTCATAGGTAAGTCTTGGAATACCTTATCATATTTTTGGATTAATGTTTGAATCTCTCGATGTTGAGATTTGACTATTTCTGTTGTTAATAACTCCATCTGATGACAGTGTGCCACATAAGTTGGTGCTTCTATTCGAATTAGTTTCTCCATTTGTTGTGAGGATATAATTTGGGTGGGAGGTGGCTGGAATCCATATAATTTGTATTGTCTTCCTTCCCATTTGAATTTTATAAATTGTTTTGGTGATTTGCATAATAGGTCCCTAGCATTTGTAACCATTGAATTCCCAAGACGATGTCTACTCCTCCCAAGGGTATGGTGTAGAATCCAGATTCCAATTCGTAATTTGCTACTTGAAGCTTGATCTTGTGGCATTTTCCTATGCCATCAATTTTTTTTCCATCTCACACCATTACTATTATATTCGCAGTCGGATATACGAATAGGTTTAATTTCTTTGCAACATTTACATCTATGAAATTATGGGTGCTCCCTTTATCGATTAGAATGGTGACATTTTCTTTTTTTATGTGCCCTTTTAGTTTTAACATTTGCGGTTGTGTTGTTCGTGTTATTGCAGCCAGGGATATCTTGGGAATTGCCCCATCGATGTCTGTATTTGGGGCCTCACCTTCCTCTTCACTTTCATTATCTAAATCACTGTCAGATATGCTTGATTCTTTCTCTTCTTTACAAGAATATAATTTTTTAGTGTTGCATTTGTGCCCAGGTGACCATTTGTCTCCACAATATCGACATTTGCTTTCCCATTTTTTATTTGAGTCTTGATGACTGGATTGACCTTCCCTTAAATGACATGGTAAATACTTTTTAGGTTTGTCTGTAGTGTATTTCTTCATTCTATCATCTGAATATTTATTTAACCTTTCTGGACTTGTGAATGTTGGTTTATTGAACTTGTTTTTTTGTTCTATTAGCCTTGTTGTGTGTCTTGCATCCTTAATTGTTTTAGGATTCCATAGTTTAATTTCACTACGAATGTAATCTTTTAGGCCACATATGTACATTTTAATGAGCTTCTCATCCGTGAATCTGCATTGCCTTGTTTCTAGAACCTCCCATTCGTGAGTATAATCGTTTACGTTTCCCTTTTGTTTGAGATGCACACACTTGTTATACAGGTCGTCATCCTCTTCATCATGAAGTCTTTTAAGTAGGGCTATTGTAAAATTCTTCCAGTGGAATGAATGGGCATCACATTTCCTGGACCACCAAAGGTACCAATCATAAGATTCTCCTTCTAGACTGTTGGAGGCTCTCATTACCTTCTCTCGTTCGCCTAAGGGGGTTTGATTCAAAAATTCCATCCATTTTGTTTATCCAAACAACAACTCCTCTATGGTTGTTGTCATCATACTTTGGTAATTCTTTTTAAAAATTTTGGTAATCTCTATCTTGGAATCTGGGAATGTGCATATTTCTCAAAATATTTTCCTCTGGAATTTCCTAATTTCCTTGATTTTCTGAATTTATTTCTGGTATTTTAGGACTTAGTGGTGGTCTTCGATAAGCTAAGGGTTCTGTGAATAAGGCCTCAACACGTTTTGTTAATTGTTCAATTTTCCCACTATGTTCATCAAGTCTTCTTTTTGTTTCATTTTTATCGTTTTCGGAAAGCGCCAATAAGCTTTCACCTTGTTGCATTAACCGATCAATTTTGCCATCGGTCTCGAGTAATTTATCGATTTTTTCATTCATGTCTTTTTTCGTTTTTTTCCACATTGTTAATTTGGTACCTTACACCGTTGACGTCATCTTTGCATTTTTTCACATCGGCCTTAAGTTCTTCATTTTTTACCATCCTTGCAATTTTTTTTAAATATTATTTTTTAATATATATTTATATTAATTTTATTTTATGTATATATAGATATTATATATATCATATATAATAAATTAACATAAGTTATATATAGTATAATTAATATATCTTTTATAATTAATGTAATTTAAGTGAGGGTGAGAATGGGGGGATGACTTTACAAGAAGTCGTGAATGGTAATGAAAGGCCGCTAGGGAGCGGATCGATAATGGGATGTGTGTGTTGGTTGGCTACGCATTGAGTGGGGTGTAGGGTTTGAGCGGTTGGCAATGGATTGAGAGGGGGTGTGGTTGGGGATGGGCAGGGCGGGTTGCACGGGACGTGAGGAGTGTTGGGTCTATAAGGTGCGGGGTCTGAGGGGGGCTAGACACCGGGAAGGATTACGGGGAATAGGGAAGGGGTATGTGGTAGGAACATGAACAGGGTTGGGGTGTGTTGAGGGGGGTAGGATGCAGAGTGTGTGGGGACGTGGGGGTGTAGGAGGGACAGGGTTTAGGAGGACTGGAGTTACGATAGTGTTTTAGGAGGGATGGGGGGAAGGGCTATGGTTTAGGAACAATTTATGGGTTGTGGGGTCTACGAGGTTAGGAACAGGGTACGGGTAATGGCAGAAGTTGGATCAGAATAAAAGCTCTGATACCACTGTAACATGAAAATTGTTTTTCACTTGAGAAAATGAATAATTTTGAATATTGATATTTTATTGATAATGATAAAGAAGACGATTACACTACCCTCGTGACGGTTTTCTATATAGCATTGAATGGTCACGAGGTGAGGAGGTACGTGCCTCTTGATGAAGAGGTACACACCTCTTGATTTAATTAAATGATTTAATTAATTGTTACAATTATTATATTTATTATTATCATTTTTATTATGTTTGTAATAACATTGTTTGAGACCATATAAATACTTTTTTAATTTGCAAACCAATGACTCTTTACCTTTTTCAATGTATTGCTCTCATTGTGTCATATAGATCTCCTCCTTCAAGTCACCATGAAGGAAATTTGTATTTGCATCCATTTGTCATATCTCTAAATCAAAAGTTGTTTCTACAGATGATATAAACCTATTAAATATTAACTAATAACTAAGGAAAAGATCTCACCTAATCATATTCCCTCAACCTAGGAATATCCTTTCACAACCAACCTTTCCTTGTTCTTTTCAACATTGCTATCTAAATTGATATTTTTTTTGAACACCCATTTACATCCAATGGGTTTTCATCCATCGCCGCAATGGTACCAAGTCCCATGTATCATTCTTTCTAAGTGTAACCATTTCCTCATCCATGGCCAATCTCCATGACTCTTTATATTCCATCCATTGTTTTTTTTGTAGTTGTAGGCTCATCCATGTTAGAAAATAAAGAAAATACACATCTAAAATCATAGGGACTATAATTACACATGTCTCGTTTCCTTCTTTTTTGAATGGACCTCATTAAATTTTGAGGTGGAGTTTCTTGCTCCTATTCCACAAAAACTCTCTGAACTCTCCTACTCATCGGGTCTAGTCATGAACTTCTTGTTCATTTATTGGTTCATCTTTCTTGATCTTGAGTGATAACTGAACCATTGACTTCTTCTTGTCCTCTTCTAGCTACATCATTGTGGGAGAAGGCTTGTAAAATTCTTTGAAAATAACATCCATTCTCTACAAAAAAATTATGTTCATATAATTCCAAGGCTTGTACCCTTTCGCACTAGCAAAATAGTCGATGAAGACACCTGTCACAATGTTGTTATCCAAGTTCAACCTCTTCTCCTTAGGCATATGAGCATATGCCTCACAACCAAAAACATGAAGATGATAAAGTGAGGGCTCCTTTCTCATCCAAACCTCCATAGGGGTCTTATCCACAAGCATTGATGTGGGAGACCTATTAATCAAGTAACAAGTAGTAGCAATCCCTTATGCTCATAACTTCTTCTCTAAGCATACTCCTAGCTCTCTCATCAACATTCTATTCATCTGTTTTGCAACTCCATTTTGCTTAGGGGTATATGGAGTTGTTTTATGTCTTTCAATGCCATTCTACTAACAAAACTTATCAAACTCTGCAAAATAAAACTAACCACCATTATTAGTGCTAAACACCTGAATCTTCTTAACCATTTTATTTTCTAAGAGACATTTAAACTCCTTAAGCCAACTAAAGACCTCATATTAAGTTATGAAAAAATATACCCACGTCCTTCTAGAATAATCATAAATGAATGACACACAATCCAAAGCCTTAAAAATTGAAGGAACTTTAACTAGACCAAATACATTAAAATGAATTAAGTCCAACAACCCAAAAGATTTATGAGAACTAGAATAAATTTGAACACATTTCTATTTTCCATATATGCAATATACTTGCAAAAATCAAATTCAAGAGCACAATCATTCAATCCATCAACAATATTTTTTTTCAAGGCCCATAGGCCCTTCTCACCTCTATGGTCCAATCTTTGGTGCCACAACATTGTCTTCTATGTAGGTAACTTGATTTCTAAAGAAAAATCTTGTTTAGGTACCCATAAAGCATGACCATAAAAAGTAGATACCAATTATGATTGTGAAGGTGTAGATCCTACATATCTCTTCATTACAAAAATAAAAGAAATATTATGTATTGAATGACACATGCATCAAGTTGGAATAGAGTGTCCACACGAACACCGTTACCGAGCACCATAGCTCCTTATACCATATTACACCCTTTGTTAGAGAAAACAACCAACACACCCACATCATTAAGCTTGCTCATTGATAGTAGGTTTCATGCGAAACTCAGAATGTGCAAAACTCCATTAATCCCCTTCACTTTTCCATCAGGGAATCTAATCAAGACTCTACCATGACCAACTATGCTAGGAGGAGAGTCATCATCAAAGTATATTATCACACCATCATATTTCTCATACACTGAAAACTAGTGTTGATGGGAAGTCATAGGAACGAATCTCTATAGTCTATCAACCACACACTTTGCTTGCATGGGTTGCTAAAGATGCATCAAAATCATCTCCACCATCCTTCTAAAGAAGTTTTTTTAGAATCATCATCAAAATCATTCTTTTCCTTCTTATTCTTTTTTTTCTCTTCCTCACAGTGTCTTCTAAAATGCTCGAACTTACTACAATTCCAACATTTTTCCATGGACTTTCTAGGAGACTTATGTCTCCCAGTAATGTGGATATACCATTTTCGCTCTTCTTGCCTTTCTCCTTCAATATTCCATGAACAACCAAGGCCTCATTGGTGGATTCAAAAGATTTTCGCCTCACCTCCTTTGAGAGCAAATGGCCATGACTTCATCAAGCACCAAGGTTTTTATATTGCTTCCAATGGTCGTTACCAAGTTGTCCCATAAATCTGGTAAGGAACACAAAATTGTCATACAACAATCCTCCTCATCTATCTTCACCCCAACTAAGATCCATTGGGTCACAATAGTATTGAATGTATTCATGTGCTTGGCTATGGAATCACCATCACCCATTCTCAAAGTAAATAACTTTTTCCATATAAATTTTTTATTAACAAGGGATTTAACCTAGTACAAATCTCCCAACTTCTTCCAAAGAGTTGTTAGTTTTTTATTTATTTAGAAACGTTTAATACACTGAATCGACCAAACAAACTTGATAAGGCTTCTTACCTTTCTCTCCAACACCACCCACTCTTCATCCTTCATACCAACAAGTTTGGTTCTAGACACCATATCCCTTATATCTTGATCTATATGCAAATCCTCCATCTTGAAATTCCATGGCTCAAAGTAGTGCCATTAAACTTCTCCATTTCAAATCTAGATGTGCTCACAATTTCTATGTAACAAGATGTCCTTATGCACGAGCTCCTATTCAAACCAGGATTAGGAAAAAAAAGTCCCTAACACCTTGGATCCAAGGTGATCAAGCTTTGATACTAACTGAAAGGATGTAGAGGTGCATAATACATTTCACACACTAATCAATGAGAGAGAATGTGCAGAAAATTAAATAAACACAATTGCACTAATGAACAATACATAAGCATACAACCATTAAACAATGATTTCATGGAGAAAACCCTTTCACGAGAAAAACCTGGCACTCCAAATCATTCCCAATGCATTATTCAACATTTGTAATACATTACAGAGCTTCCATGCTCTCAACAAGGTATTAAAAAACATAAAGGTTATGGAGAAATTTCAGTAGCATAATAGTAAGTTAAAAGACTCATACACATTACCTCCAACCCTAACACTCAATAAATAGGTATAATAAAACCATAAACCATTTGTGGTTTTCCAACTTGACATGTTGAAAACTATCAACAATTAATTGGGAAACTACCACTAGTCAACATTAATTGTCTGCTACTACTCAACATTCATTACTTGCAATTGCTTGTTGATTCCATGTTATGCTCAATATTTATTCCTTGCTATTGCTCAACATTTATTGAGATAACTACTTTGCTACACAACTACAAGGTGTATGACACATCTGTCCCAACATGGGTTGCCTTTAGCATTCAAATCATGAGATCTCATGAGTTAGAAATAAAGACATGATAATTTTACTACTTGCAAAACATTTCTAAAACCCAACTCACAATGAACACCAGGATTATGAAAGTGTTTGGTGACTTCAAATGGATCATGATGGAGTTACATTCTAAATTTTTTGCAATTTATAAGTGATAAACAATTACAACTTTCAATTTCAATATAAGATATAAATTTAAAGCCCCTAGTGCTTTATATTAATTAATGAATTTTCCTATAGGATTAAGGGTAGATGCTAGTAGAAAGTAAGTAGGATTAAGGGTTTATGTACTGGAAGTATCCTAAGCAATGACCACAAGGAATATTGGCTTTTTTGTAAATACTATCTAGGGTGAAACTGTCTTTTTGTCCCAGATTGGCTAAGAGCTCATCTTCCTCGACATAAAGAAATATGTTAACGACCCAGGACCTAAATGAATCTAGCAAGAGTGAAAGTCTATTTTAGGTGGCGTGATTCTTCATTGTGATGGGCATAGCCAATAACCAACAACTATGATAGTTAACAAACTATGATAGTTAACACTTCACAAATAAGTTATAATAAATTTTGCCACTTTTAAAAAAAGAAAAGAAAAGAAAAAAAAAAAAATCTTAAAGGAAAAAATATATATATATATAACATATGGAT
>CBVK0100228197.1:0-25637 GCA_900067695.1 Picea abies | reverse complement strand
CCTAGCTCCAAGATATCTACAGATATCTTGGCCCTCCATGCCCAAAACCTCTAGAAACTCAGTGCCTCCCCTGATCAAAGCCACATCCCAGAACACTCTGTTCCTTGCTCACAGCAAGCCAACAGTCCATAGAGAATACAACAGGCTCACAGCCAATACCACAGTGCACAACAAATACCACAGTGCATAGAAATTCTACTCACAACAATACGCAATGGTTCTCGGGCAATACAACTAGCTCAGCAATACAGTCTGCAGCATCCATCCCCGCTGAATGGTGCGCACATCCCCCTCTTCCCGTCCCTTATTCCTCCCTGCCGACTCACGCAATTACTCCACAACCACCCCCACGTCCTCCATCCTACGCCCCCCATTAATGTTTTTATTTTCTCAGGATTTTTGGGCTCCCACCCTACATACGCAACCCCTATTATATCATTTCTTTTTTTTTTATCTCTTAAATTTATGTCTCAAGTCAGTAAATGCAGTCTGCAGTTCAATATTATTTTATCAACCACAATTATTCTCTTTAATTAAATCTCACTTAATAATCTTTAACCATTTATGAATTTAGGGTCGTTACATACACCCACCCTTCAAGAAAATTCGTCCCGAAGTTAAGGTGTCAGATGGTACAGAGGAAAAGAGCATGGTTCATATATTCACAACAAGTAACTACATTAACAGTAAATAAGTCAAGAAAGATCATACATACTAGTGTATATGCACAAGAAATGCATGTGTAGCTAGTACATGCAAGTCTCGAGCATGTACTAATAATCAAACTATCATCCTTTAGTAATTTATGCATGCATCCAATTCAGTCAGCAAGACTAGTCTTTTATAAAAGACAACAATTAGTCAATTGTTTAAAAATTTCTTTAATCAAAATTATCCCATTTAACAATTTTATTTTACACATCTGTAGTTTAGTTAATGGATATTCATATATACACATTTCTCCCTTCATCAAATTCCATCACAAACAGATCTCCATATGTCTCAACTATTCTGCTCATCCTTCCTTCCTAACGTACTTCTGTCTCCCATCCTATCCGTCCTCTGCTAGACTATCTTGGAGCGTCAGCTATACTGACCTAACTCCAAATAGAAACCGTAAGTGGAGGTGTCGCTATCTCGACCAATCTTCCCTAGCAGGAAACTGACAGTCCTCATCACACGTCTTGGGGAGCATGAACCAGCACTGTCCTCCCAGGACTTCAGGTTTTAGAGGATACATGGTGGGAAATGCCTCAACCCCTCCTAACAGAACCAGGGTCAACACCCTACAATGGAGGATACTCGGTGGGAAATGCCTCCACCCCTCTTAACAGAACCAGGGTCAACACCCTACAATGGAGGATACTCGGTGGGAAATTCCTCCACCCCTCCTAACAGAACCAGGGTCAACACCCTACAACGGAACATACAGGGGCACTTTGTTGTTGGAGGTTTTGTCATCGTTTATTCGGTTTTGGGTAGTGTTAGTACCAAAATCATAGCATAATCATGCATTAGTCCACATATCATAGCAATGCATCCAAATCAATATAATTTCCCACATATTATTCATACCATAATGTTTCTCAGTAGTGATCCACATATCCACTTTCATCATCATTATTACTTGGCTATTTCATAGCCCATAACCTGCAGATTAGTCTGCAACACAAACTCATACACATCTATGCATTATCATCATATAATTGCATACTTTCATCATTTTAGTTTGGTATCCCCGTACCAATGCATTAACATCAAAGTTTTCCCATTAGATTTCACAGTGTCCCATAATTTATACTCTTTACTCATTCACAAGATTATCATTTACCAAGATAGATTTCATTGTATCCAACATCATTCCAACAGTATTAAACATTCAACAATTTCTCTTTCTCACAATATGTCACATCATATACATCATCATTAATAGGATTTAAACATTCATGAAATTTTCATTCACATAATAGATCGCATTACCTGCATCATCATCAATAACACTTAAACATTCATGATTGTTCATAAGTTTGAAGTTTAAGTATATCACTTAACAGTTTCACTGTGACTAGGAAATATAGTGTATAGGCCTCAGGTAATCCTGGTCGTCTAAGTCAAAAAGGTGGTGTTACCTACACCCCACCTTCGAGAATCTTGTTCTCGAGGTGGTCAAAATAGTGAAGGATAGTCTCACCGTAGGGTCTCGACATCCTCCCAAGTAGCAGATCCCAGACTATACTTGTCCCACTAGACCTTAACTTGGTCTACCAGACGGTTTCTGAGCTGTCGGACTCTACGGTCCAATATGCGTAACGGCTCGACCGTGAGGGTTCCCACATCCGATACCTACAATTCTTTCCAATTTAGTTTATGTGATTCATCAACAACATAATGACGTAAAACAGATACATGAAATACATTATGAGTTTTATGCAAGTGGGGTGGAAGTACGAGACGATAAGCAACGGTTCTGATTTTGTCTTGGACCTTAAATGGCCCTATAAACCGTGGTGACAACTTTGTCCCCTTCTCGAACCATATGGTACTCTTATCAGGCCTGATACGAATGAAAACTTGGTCCCCCACTTCATAACTTCGGTCAGTCCTGTGTGCATCAACATAACTTTTCTATCTATCATGTGATTCCTTTAGCCTCTGCCTGATCTGAATCACCTGTTCCTCCATTTCCTGAATCAATTCTGGCCCAATTGTTACTCGGTCTTCAAGTCTATCCCAACTCAATGGTGTTCTGCATGGCCTTCCATAAAAAGCTTCGTATGGTGGCATTCCGATGGAACTATGATAACTGTTATTGTAGGAAAACTCTACCAAAGGTAGGTGCTTCTCCCACTGGGTTTGATTATCCATTACGTACATCCTAAGCATGTCTTCCATGACTTGATTTACTCTCTCAGTTTTCCCATCTGTTTCGGGATGATAAGTTGTGCTTAAGTTCAATTGAGTCCCCAATGCTAACTGTAAACTTGTCCAAAATCTAGAAGTGAATCTGGAGTCCCTATCTGAAATAATCTTCTTAGGTATCTCGTGCAAACGGATAACCTCGCTTATGAACACTCGTGCCACATCAGTAACATCATATGTGTCTCTAATTCGAATGAAATGAGCACTCTTGGTTAACTTATCCACTATCACAAGAATGGCATTTTGTCTATGAGATGTGAGTGACAACCCTACAACAAAATCCATTGAGATGACTTCCCACTTGGACATAGGAACGTCATGTGGTTGTTGGAGGCATGCTGGGTGATGGTGCTCAACCTTCACTTGTTGACACTCTAAGCATCTGGCGACGAAATGGACTACATCGTGCTTCATGCCTACCCAAAAGAAGAGTTTCTTCATCTCCGCATACATCTTCTTCACGCCCGGATGCGCACAATAAGGTGATCTATGGGCTTCCTTCAGTATGATGCTTCGAATATCCCCATTCTCCGGGATGTACATCCTTCCTCGATATCTCAACAATCCATCTGTTTCTAGATTATACCCTTCACACTTTGGGTCTATCTGCCTCCCGTTATGGAGGTTTGAGGTAACTTTTAAATACCAATTGTCTCCTAGTAGTTGTGCCAACACCTGTTCCCTCAGACTAACCTTTAAGGTCACCAAGGAGAAGATATGTGGTCTCCTACTCAAGGCATCTGTGACCACATTTTCCCTTCCCTTTATATATGAAATACCAAAATCATACTCACTCATAAACTCACTCCATCGCCTTTGCTTGGCATTCAGATCTCTTTGGGTGAAAAGATGTTTTAAACTTTGATGGTCTGTTTTGAGTTCAAAATTTCGACCCACAAGATAGTGCCTCCAAAGTTTCAGAGCTAGCATTACAGCTGGCAATTCTAAATCATGGGTCACATATAACTCCTCGTGCTTCTTCAACTTTCTTCATGCATAAGCTATCACTCCTCCACCCTGCATTATCACAGCCCCCAACCCTTGTTTCGAGGCATCTGTGCAGACCATGAAGTCCTTTTCCATATCTGGCACTCGTAGAATTGGCGCACTAGTTAGTAACCTCTTAAGCTCAATGAATGCACTATTACATTATTTTGTCCTTTCATACTTGACCCCTTTGCATTGCAATGTGGTGATGGGTTTCGCTATTCTTGAGAATCCTTCCACAAATATCCGGTAATAACCCACCAGCCCCATGAAGCTTCTCACCTCATGTGCATTTTTCGGCACTGGCCATTCCAGAATGGCCTTTACCTTTTCTGGGTCCACCGAGATTCCTTCACTTGAAATGATATGACCTAAATAGTGGATCTCTTTCTGGAAGAAGGAACACTTCGACATCTTTCCATACAATTTGTTCTTCTTAAGGCAAGACAACACTATTCGCAAGTGTTCCTCATGTTCTCTTTCATTCCTAGAATAGATGAGAATGTCATCTAGAAAAACTTGTACAAATCGATCTAAGTACTTCCGGAATACGCTGTTCATGAGACTCATGAACACTGCTGGTGCATTAGTCAATCCGAAAGGTACTACAACAAACTCATAATGTCCAAACCGAGTTCGAAAGGCAGTTTTTGGGATATCACTTTCCTTAATCCTTAACTGATGATACCCAGATCGCAAATCGATCTTTGAGAATATTGTTGCTCCCTTCATCTGATCGAAGAGGTCATCTATTCATGACATTGGGTAACTATTCTTCACTGTAGCACGGTTCAAGTCCCTGTAGTCTATACACAGTCGTAAAAGGATCCATCCTTCTTCTTTACAAAAATTACCGGTGCGCCCCAAGGTGAGACACTGGGCCTTACTAGCCCTGAATCTAGTAACTCCTTCAACTGAATTTGCAATTCACAAAGTTCTGGTGCTGTCATTCGATACAGAGTCTTGGATATTGGTTCTGCACCGGGTTTTAGCTCAATGGTAAAATCAAGCTCCCTCTCAGGAGGTAATCTTGGTAATTCGTCTGGAAAAACATCCTAAAATTCTGACAATACTGGGTACTGATCCAATGAGGGTCCCTTCCTTTCTTTCATTGCCTCCACTACATAAAGTCGACACCCTTGTCTCAAGCATCGCTTGACCTTCATAGTTGATATAAAGCGTAATGACACTTTTCTTTGTATACCCTGAACCTCTATCGATTTTCCTTCATCATTGACACAAAGCACCTTCTTTGCGAAACAATCTATCAAGGCTTGATGAGATGTTAACCAATTCATTCCAATGATTAAGTCATGTGCCCCAAGAGCAGTGATGTATACCTTCAACTTGGTAGTGCACACTCCTAGGTCTACTACACAATTATCGACACTAGGTCCTACAGCTTGTTTCTTCCCCGAAGCCATCTCGACTTGCTTAAAGTCATCATGCTCATAGGCTACCAGCCCACTCTTTTCTAATGCAGATGGTGAAATGAAACTATCTGTCGCACCAGAATCAAACAAAATCTTAACATTAACATAATTTAGAGTACCTGACGACTCCACTATAGTGGATTGATGTTCATCCTGGCGGTTATCAACCGCCTCATAAATATGGTGGTTGCTACTTGCTTTCCCCATCGGCGCCTTTCCTTCATTATGCATGAATCCTGGTTGAAACTCTGGGCAGTCACGCTGGTAATGGGGTCCCCCGCACCCCCAACAGGTGACACCGGGTGGAACCGGTGCATTGCTACGTGTCTATCCTTGAAATGAGTTCCTTCCCCTGGAACCTCTGCCCCTACTGGTTGTTCCCCGAGATGGTCGTGGACCTGTCTACACCATTGGTGATGAACGAAATGTTGCACTAGCTGCCATTGAAATCCTTGCAACTACTATCCTTGGAACATTTCTATTACCATAAGGTGGTGGCCTTGAGCCCCCTCCCTTAGTAAATATCCTCGGGGTCTTTCCTATGAACCCAGGGCGATGTGGGAATGTCGATCTTGTACCCCCTGTTAGGTTTATATGTTCTTCCGCGTAACATTCACTTTCTACTGCCTCTGCCACTGAAGAAAGTTTCCACATTCACACCATAGCTCTTATCTTCGCGTTCAATCCATAAACGAAGCTCTCTGCTTGTCGTTGGTCAGTGTCCAAATATGAAATGTATTTAACCAGTTCCATAACCCTGATCTCATATTCTTCCACAGTCCTGTTTCCTTGTACTAAGACATGAAATGCCCCTACTTGTTGTTCCCCGTATGATGGTAAATACTTCCTTTGGAACCTCTCCTCGAAGAGTTCCCAAGATACCGTGTCTGGGGTAAGGTGTAGTTGTCTTTCTAAGTTTCCCCACCAGTTCAAGGTGTTATCTCTTAACTGGAAAATTGCAATCTTTGCCTTTGAATTGGATGCATAGTCCCTTAAGGAAAAACACCTTGTCATGCCTTCCAACTATGCTTCCGCGCGTTCACTGGCGTGACCCCCAGCAAACTCTGAAAGTTTGATTTTATTCAACTCTTGAGTGATGTCTTTAGGTGTAAGTCCTCCCCCTGAATCCCTTGATGGTTATGGATTACCTATTCCAGATGGTAAGGGTTCCACTTCAGTCCCTGCTGGTTGGCACCCTTTTAAAGTCTCGTTAATAGCCTCTAATGAGCGTAGTATGAGAGCTAGTTCGGGCGATGGTGGTGGTGGTGCTGGTGGTGGTGATGGCATTGGTGGCATGGGTGGCGCCCGTGATGATGCTCCCTAGCCTTGACCTCTTTGAGTACTGGCCATCTGGTATGACTTAACTTGCATCACCCAAAGCTATCAGGGTGAGTCCCAGGACGTTTCAAATTGGTGCTACTCAAACTTAGAAACAGGGTTAGGCGTAAGTTTTCTTTACTTGTTTGTAAACAGACATTACTCCATAAGGGGAATTGGCTCGGTTTTGGGTTAGGATTAAGCATCTAATATTGGTCAACATTGAACTTTAAGGTAGGCTAACCTTACACTTTAATAACATAGTTGAATTAAAATTATTATTTACATTAATTTAATCCATTTTAACTTTATAATTTTATTCATCTCTGCGTATGCATGTAGTTAGGTGCATATACTTTGTCTTCTATATTGCTCACGGCCCTTGGCTCCTAACTGCAAAATTCCCACTTAAATTTTGGGTTTCAGGGTTTCCTTATACCCGATGTCGAGAGTCTCCTGCCCTCACGGATTCCCGATCTCCGATATGTCCCTAGCGCTTTAGCCCTTAAGCTATGCTCGTGATCCACATGACCTTGCCTTGTGACCGCAACTTTATTCCTTATCGAGATTTTGCATATCACGCTATCGACTTGCATGAATCCTGTGCCTACGGAATTCCTGATATCTCGATACCCGATGCGCCTCTTCCTTACATGTCATCCTTTTTGGCTACACCAAGATCCATGTGACCTGCACCTGTGTGACTGTAGTCCTAATCCCTATCGGGATTCGGGGTTTCACGACTTTCATTGTCATGAACCCTTGTTCTCACAGACTCTCGATTCCTGATTTTCCGATGAATTTAGGTCTCAATTAAACTGTCATTAATTAATTCTTTTCATCAAGGGTTAAGGGTCAAGATAACTGCATCAGCTTTCGAGGTTCACAATTTCGTAGTGCATGGAAACCTTGTCCAGGAAACTCACGATATCCCGATACCTGATGCCACCTGTCCACTGTGGGCTCTTCTGTGGGCCCCATCTTGTCTTATCGAGAAATCGCATTTCACGATTTCACAACCCTTGTTGCTATGTTTCTGGGACTCCCGATATCCCGATGCCCGATGAAGCCCTCTTGTGGAGCTTTCACCGATGGCGCTAGATGATTGCCACGTGTCCTCAGAATGAACGGCTCAGATCTCATCGGGAAATCGCGGATCACGATTTCCTGTTGCACAATTTATTTACCCTCGAAAAATCTGATGCCCCCAAACACCAACTCGTTAGGATCTCATGCCACGCGTCCTCGCCGATGGACGGTTCATAACTCTCGTCAGGATATCGCGAATCGCGACTCCATCATGCGAGTGTTCTATGTCATCGAAAACCCCGATATCCCGATTCCCCAGTTGGCTGACAGTTGGCCTCCACTACGCCTCTGTCCTCCTTCACTGCTGGGATGACAGCTGGCCCCCACTCATTGTGGTTTCGCAGATCGCGAATTTAAGGTGCCTAAACATCATGTCCCCGGAATTTCTGATTTCTCGATGGGGCCAAACACCGATGGTTTTCGATGATTGCCACCTGTCTCACAGATGGACGGCTGTGATTGTACCGGGATTTTCCCTATGGATTTCCTGACTCTTCCCAGATGACGGACACATGTCTTCCACTTTGACTCTAGTGGTCCCACCATGCTTACGTCACTATCGGGATATCGCCGATCGCGATTCCCAGCGACGCGGTTTCTTTGTCTTCAAAAACCCCGATTTCCCGATCCACGAATATTTGGGATCTTCTAACATGCGTCACCCACAAATGGACGGTCCAGATCCGATCAGGAAATCGTGGATCGCGAATTCAACATGTATAAGTCTCTTGTCTCCGGGAACTCCGATTCCTGATGCCCGACTCTTCGGAATATCTAGCCACGTGTCCTCACTATTTGGACAGCTCTGATCCTATCGAAAAATCGTGAATCGCGATTTCCTTATGCAACGGTTCTACACTACTAAAATCTCCGATGGTAAAATCCCAACGCCTCCCAAAACGCTGACACGTGTCCTGCTGAGATCAACGGCTAGGATCCGTTATCGGGATTTTCGAGAACCACAAGGTCTCGATTCTCAAACTTAACAAATCCCCGATGACTCAGATTTCCCGATGACTCCTCCTATGCATGCTAGGGCTTAAACCCCGCGCAACTTTTCTAGATCTTACGGCTGACGGGATTTCGTCCGAGATCTGATGGTGTAGATCCGTTCTCCCATGTAACAGACAACTCTTCTTTTAGATAATGATTAATTTGTATGAAACATTACGTAATGTAAAAATTTCTCTCTTTGGTACGTTGAAATTTTATATGGGTCTATGGTTCTTGAAATTTTCACATTATTACAATCATCAAGGCTTAATATAGGCAAATAGTTCACACTATTCCTGAGCGGTACCAGTCTGCTAAATTTCCTTTTTCCAACTGCGCATCGACAGTTCCTCATTTAGGTAAGTTCGAGGTGAAGTAGGCCTTTTCAATATCCTGCAAACGTCTTTTGCATTTTATTTAGTATGGTTCGCGTAATTATTGAATCTTACCAGTTTCAAGCCTTCCAAAGAAGCTTCCCTCGACATTTTCATCGGTTTCAGGTGTCTATTCTACCCGAAACTTCATTAACAGAATTGCCCAAATAAAATTTAAGTTATGACTTCTCTTTTTTGTGCGCAATAGCTTGGATACCATACTGTATCATGTATCAGTCCCAATTAGTCAAACTGAACGCGTATCTCCTACAGGTTAAGCGTGGCTGGAGTTAACACTCCGGGTTTTGTCCCTTAGGCCCCAGATTTCGAACTAAGATGCTCTGATACCATATGTAATGCCCATATATTTCTAAACATCATTAAGTTTCAAACATTTCATTTAGTAAACTGAAAGAACAACTTCCTAGCATAATATTGATTTTTATGAAAAAAAAATTAGTAACTCAGATTTATCTTTAAATATTGATTTCATGGCAGAAAGAAATAAATACATAACTTAACAAAGTACCTGGTTCTGATGCTAATTTATGTTGTCCCTGCACCTGGCTGCTGCCTTCCTGCTGCCTGTTGCTACACAGATCAAGCCTGCCACAAACAAGCAAATAATTGTCCAAAACTACTGTCCTCCCTGCCAACTAGGAAAACTACCTAGCTCCAAGATATCTACCCTAGCTCCAAGATATCTACCGATATCCTGGCCCTTCGTGCCCAAAACCTCCAGCAACTCAGTGCCTCCCTTGATCAAAGCCATAGCCCAAAACACTCTGTTCCTTGCTCACAGCAAGCCAACAGTCCACAAAGAATACAACAGGTTCACAGCCAATACCACAGTGCACAACAAATACCACAGTGCATAGAAATTCTGCTCACGGCAATACGCAATGGTTCTCGGGCAATACAACTGGCTCAACAATACAGTCCGCAGCATCCATCCTCGCCGAATGGTGCACACATCCCCCTCTTCCCGTCCCTTATTCCTCCCTGCCGACTCACGCAATTACTCCACAACCACCCCCACGTCCTCCGTCCTTCACCCCCCGTTAATGTTTTTATTTTCTCAGGATTTCTGGGCTCCCGCCCTGCATACGCAACCCCTGTCTGCATACGCGACCCCTGTTATATCATTTATTTATTTTTGATCTCTTAAATTTATGTCTCAAGTCAGTAAATGCGGTCTGTAGTTCAATATTATTTTATCAACCACAATTATTCTCTTTAATTAAATCTCACTTAATAATCTTTAACCATTTATGAATTTAGGGTCGTTACACCTGATATGGACTCGAAACGTCGACCTTTGATTAAGAATACCGTGGTTTCTCTGATTCCTCCAAAACTTTCTTCCCATAGAAATCTTAATGATCAGATTCAATCCCTGTACGATAGGGAGACTCTGGATGAAATCCTCCTTATGGAAAAGATCAGAGTAAAGATCCAATAAAGAGTAGCAGATTTGGAATTTCTCAAAAATTTTACTATTTATCTCTACTCTTTGGTTTATTCTTTACCCAGGCTTGATGTCTTGATGGTGGGTCCTGATATGGACTCTAAACATCGACCTCCGATTAAAAATATCGTGGTTCTTTTGATTCCTCCAAAACATTCTTCCCACAAAAATCTTAATGATCAGAATAATAAAATAAATAATGCAATAATTAATGGACCAATTAGGTACAAAATTTTCTAAGGATGGTAAAGTATTTAATGAAGCCATAGCTAACCAAGACTAGTAGCAAAGTACTAATCTTTCAGACTACTTGAATCATAAGATAGGAAGTTAGCATGGATGTAGAGTGATATTCTGCAAATCCAAGTCACCCAAATCATGTAAGTATAAATAGTTCAATGAACCAATTTAACACTCCAAAAAGGTAATCAACACAACATCCCAAGGATCTCAGGAACATCCTAGAAAACAAAGAGAAAGAGAAATAAAGAGAATGTATAAATGAAAAAGTATGAAAAATATATTACTATAATCAAATCAACCATGTAAGACAAATCAGACATACCAAAAGAATAAATTTGGATTCTCAAAACAACTAAGGGAAATTAATCAACTTGACCAAAAGACGTGACAAACAAAAATGGTCCAACCCTATCAATGACATTGACCAACCAAAGAAAATTTAAGTTAATGATTAAATTTACACTAATCATTGAATCAACCAAAGAAGACCAATCCACTACCTCTGCAAAATAGAACAAGAAAAATTAACTAACAGAATAAGGAAAATTGATGAAAAAAACATAGTCGATTGATCAAGGTGGATATTGGTGGCCACCCACCTATTCCAAATTCCACTTGGCTCATCTTAACATTTTTTAGTTCAACACATTTCTCTGTAATGGTGACATCTCTTTGCAATTGTGGGTTCTACACTTCCAGGGTTGTCTTGAATCCCTACACAACATCCAAGTGGATATTGGTGGCCTCCCACCTATTACAGCTGTTTCATTTTGGTATTTTTCATGTCAGTACATCTTTTTGTACTTATGGGGTTGTTTTGAGTCCCTAAACAAAGTTTTTTGTGATTTCCACAGTCAAACTATTGAAAAAGTAAAATTTTGATCGAAGAATGTGTATTTCTCGAAAATACCTTTCCAACGGGCTATCACACGCCTAAAAATGATATCATATGCAAAAGTTATGACCCTAAGAAGTTGATGTAATAACTTACTCCAATGGGGCCCACATGACTTTTGGCGCTTCATCTCCTAGAGTTAGGTTTTTGGATGTCTAGGGTTTTGACATTCATATTTATTGTAAAGAGGCCTTCAAAGCCTCATTTTACTCATATTCTTGAGAATGAGCATAGTCGTCACATCTCTTCTTAGAGATAAGCTGCCACCATTCTAGCAAGTTCATTCACTCTTTATTTTTACAATCTTTGTACATTTATTTCATTAATAGAAACCATGTACTGTTGGAAATATTTGTTTCTGAAAATATTTGTTTGTATTTGTTTGTATTTCGTTCTAAAAATAATCTAGATCAGTGGTATCAGAGCATGCTGCTTTTGATAATTTTTTAGTGCATGTCCCCAATGAGGTCCGAGTATAGAAAGTTGGGTCTTGAGCTTATATCTCTTGAGGAAAATCACTCTCACATGCCCAAGAAACCCTCCATCATGGAAGAAAATAAAAAGGATGAAGCAGACTATTCTATTAACCTGTTTCTTGATCAATATCTCACACGACAAAGAGACGAAACGATGGATAATTTTGTCCACATCCTTCAATGCTTGCCAATAGAAAAAGGTGCATATTCATCAAGAAACCACTTTGGATGAACCTATCCCTTTGTTGAGTTTCCATTTTGACACTTCTAATTCCCTATATTACCTTCTATATGAACCTATTTTACCTATTCCATGTGTATCTAATTGACTGTTTCCTCCATAATACACTCGATGACCTTGTTCACATGCATAAGAGGTAACTTATGATTAAAGCATGATTTTTTTAGTTTTATTCAGTTAATTCGATTAAATGCTTGATTATGTATGATACTAATCACTTTGACTCTTAAGCATCATGATCTTGTACCCAGTCTATTCCGGTACCAAGGCTCCACCCATTCCGGTACCAGCCTGTGCTAATCTGGTACTAGAAATAATTCAAAATTTTGGAAAGCCTCTAAAGGAAAATCGGGCACATGTGTTTTTTCTGGAACGATGTTTTCATGAGGAAACATGTGTCATAATTCACCCATATCACATGCGTGGACCTCCAGGTCATGGGGAATGATTCTACAAAAAATATCAAAAAAACTCAAATTGCCAACTTGCATCTCGATTTCCATGCATATGGTATTAGATATGGAAATTATAAAACATGGGTTTTGTATTGAATATAACAAATCGAGTAATAAACAATATGTTTTTAAAAATTAGAATCAGTTTGGGAGATATGGGTGGGGGCATAACTCGAATCTGCCCAAATTGTTAAAAAACACAGATTTTTGGGATTTCTCCTAAAATTGTAAAAATTGTTTTCTTAGTTTGGGGATTCGGTTTCATCCACTCCTCCATGGATTTTATGTATAAATAAGACCTCATAGGTTTGAATAGAGGGGAATTATCATGATGTAAGAATGGTTCTTAAAGGAGAATTGTTATGATGTAGAATGGATTCACGAGAAGACTCTTTTTGTAAACCTACTTGTTGGAGATTAATGCAAGATTGAATTTAGTGATTTTGTCTCTCTTAGAAGCTAGCATCTGGTGATCTAAGAGCTTCCATGTTGGCATTGACAAGGGCCACTGATCCAACTTGGTAATCTTATTGTAAATTGTTAGTATAGATTTTCATTTCATGTATTTGGTATTTCGATTTCATGATATTTTGTTTGATTTCACTATTCGAATTTGTTGCAAAGTGTGGTAATGCAGGAATAGTTGGATTTCCATATTTCACCATACATGAGCTTTAATGGAGCATCTCAATCATTAGTTTAGTTTCTCCAAGAGATAGATCTTAAGTTCATCTTTTCATTTCGTGAGCCTCTAATGAATAGATTTGTCACCTAAGAAAGAACCTTTCAATTCATTGTTTGCTTGAGAAGTTTTGTTATCAGTTTTCTCTCATAAGTTTGGAGTGGTATTGTTGAAATATGCCCAGATTTGATTGCTAGTTGTTGTTAAGAGTAGAAGCTACATATAACTAATTCAAAGTCCATCTTTCCACTTCATGAGCTTGTAAATGGGCAAGGCATTATCTGTGCAAAATTTTTTGAGTGCATGATTGCAAGTTTTGATTTCCAATTTATGAATTGTGCGAAGAGTGTTATCTTTGAAAACAGAGTGTTTTGTTATTGTTGGTTTTCTTATCTAAGATATACTAAACAGACATAGGAACCTATCTGTTATTGGCACATATAGTGCATCAACTCTTTTGATTACAAATCCCGGTTGATAATTTATGTTTGGTAATATATTATGCAAATAATTGCACTAATATCTTCATGTTCTTTCTATCAAGGATCATTTAAGTCTTGTGTTGAATTGTTTTTACTCTCATGCACATCTTCCTCCTACATTTATACACAAACTTGAATGAATCATCCTTGCTCTCCATTAAGAAGATATTTTCACATTTAGCTCTATATGATAATGGATGCACTTGTCTTATTACTTCATCATTTTGAAGAAGTGATTGCTAATTGAAATATCCATTGAAAAGTGGTAACACCATTATGTCAAATACTAGCCTAGTTGATTCAACAAGTTCTTATCAAAGTTTATCTTTACAAGTTTCTCTTGAGAGGTATTGATGAAAACCTCATGTGGTGGACCGCCCTTGCAAAACCACAATGAACCTTCATAAGAACCCTAATAGGATTAACTAGAGGGACCTCTTAATCATTATCCGAGATGTTCCATTATACATTAAATAGTTGATATTTAAGTTGAATGTGGATGATGTCAACCTTGGGATAATTGCAAACAATTAATTATGTGCCTAATAAATCTAAAACACTCTCGTACCACCTGCCTTCCTTATACTCTAAAACTGTTAATGAACAGTATACATTATTCTAAATCTTTTGAGTAATATAATAAAATGGAAGTATCGAGAAGTACAAGTAAACTTGTCGGGGTACTGAACAGGCCTACTGGAAGTGGAGCCATTCTTGTATGGTACTAAGGTAAACCCGTCGGGGTACTGAACATGCCTGCTAGCAGCGGGGCTATGTCGGGTAAAGGGACTTGAAAAACATAAAGTGGCACTCTTAAAACTGAACAACAACCCTTGGGCCTCATTCTGAAGCAATCACTATAAAATCAAGGCTAGGGGATGACTTTTATATCTCTCGGATGATGTTCTTAAGAACCTTCAAGTATCCACTTTAGAGTTCTATCTTTAAAATAAATAGGTTTGCATGAGAAGTGGGACCCTCATTATATGTAATTCACCTTACCTAAACAAGAAGAGTTTCATCTCTACAAATTTGGATAAGAAACAAGTTAATCATCTCGGGATGTATTCTTTTATGTGTTCCTCTCTTCAAATGATATCTAAATTATGCTTATATCACTATTGTTTTAAAGGTAATCTAGCCAAGGGGGCCTATTAGTCAAATTCATTATGAAAACTCTTGGCCACTATCCTATAATCATATTAGAGTCACATCTATCCCTTTCTCCTAAATTTTATAGAAAATAGATTGGATAAGACTTAACTCCAGGGAATGCTTGATCGAGTGAGGAGTATCATCAATTGTGAAATTTTGAAGATCATTGTTGCATGAGGACATGCAATGACTTAACCATGGGGGAATGTTGAGTCTCCATTTTGATACTTCTAATGCCCTATATTACCTTCTATATGATCCTATTTTACCTATTCCATGTGTATCTAATTGACTATTTCCTCCATAATACACTCGATGACCTTGTTCACGTGCATAAGAGGTAACTTATGATTAAAACATGATTTGTTTAGTTTTATTGAGTTAATTTGATTAAATGTTTGATTATGTATGATACTAATCACTTTGAATCTTAAGCAGCATGATCTGATACCCAGTCTATTCCGATACCAAGGCTCCACCTATTCCAGTACCAACCTATGCTAATCCGGTACTAGAAATAATTCAAAATTTTGGAAAGCTTCTAGAGGAAAATCGGGCAAATGGGTTTTGTTCTGAATGATGTTTTCATGAGGACACATGTGTCATAATTCACCCAGATTACATGTGTGGACCTCCAGCTCAGGGGGAATGATTCTGCTAAAATTATAAAAAAAACTCAAACTACCAACTTGTGCCTCGACTTTCGTGCATATGGTATCCGATATGGAAATTATAAAACATGGGTTTTGTCCAAAATATAACAAATTGAGTAAAGAGCATGCCATTTTTAAAAATCAGAATTGGTTTGGGATATATGGGTGGGGGAATAACTCGAATTTGCCTAAATTGTTAAAAAACACAGATTTTTGGGATTTCTCCTAAAATTGTAAAAATTGTTTTCTTAGTTTGGGGATTCAGTTTCATCCATTCCTCCATGGATTTTATGTATAAACAAGACCTCATAGGTCTTAGTAGAGGGGAATTATCATGATGTAAGAATGGTTCTTAAAGGAGAACTGTTATGATGTAGAATGGATTCATGAGAAGACTCTTTTTGTAAACCTACTTGTTGGAGATTAATGCAAGATTGAATTCAGTGATTTTGTCTCTCTAGAAGCTAGCATCTGGTGATCTAAGAGCTTCCATGTTGGCATCATCAAGGGCCACTGATCCAGCTTGGTAAGCTTATTGTAAACTGTTAGTATAGATTTTCATTTCATGTATTTGTTATTTTGATTTCATGATATTTTGTTTTATTTCACTATTCAAATTTGTTGCAAAGTGTGGTAATCGAGGAACAGTTGGATCTCCATATTTCACCATACATGATATTTAATGGAGCATCCCACTTGTTAGTTTAGTTTCTCCAGGGGATAGATCTTAAGTTCATCTTTTCATTTCATGAGCCTCTAATGAACAGATTTGTCACCTAAGAAAGAACCTTTCAATTCACTGTTTGCTTGAGAAATTTTTTTATCAGTTTTCTCTCATAAGTTTGGAGTGGTATTGTTGAAATGTGTCTAGATTTTATTGCTAGTTGTTTTTAAGAGTAAAAGCTATAGATAACTAATTCAAAGTCCATCTTTCCACTTCATGAGCTTGTAAATGGGCAAGGTATTATCTGTGCAAAATCTTTTGAGTGCATGATTGCAAGTTTTGCTTTCTAATTTATGAATTGTGTGAAGAGTGTTATCTTTGAAAACAGAGTGTTTTGTTATTTTTGGTTTTCTTATCTAAGCTATACTAAATAGACATAGGAACCTATCTGTTATCGGCACATATAGTGCATCAACTCTTTTGATTATGAATCTCAGTTGATAATTTATGTTTGGTAATATATTATGCAAATAATTGCACCAACACCCTTCAAGGTACAAGTTAATTTTGATATTCTCATATTTGAAGGTCAAATAGACGTGGATGCCCTAGAAAAATGATTAAATAAGCTAGAAGGTTATTTCTCTATTCACAATTTTTACAATAGGGAAAAGATCACCTTTGCACTCCTCAAGGCTCTCCCCCATGTCAAACATTGGTGGGAAACTTACTGGGAGAAAAGTTCCACAGAGGAATCTTCGATATATGGGGTCGATCCCACTTGAGATTTTTTTTTGGATGCGTTAAAGGAACAATATTACCCTGTTGATAACTATGAATACCAGTACATGATATGGACCACACTGCGGCAACAGAGGGGCCAAACGATGTCAGATTTCAAATATAATTTCCACACATTGCGCACCAAGCTGGGTATCAAAGACTTCGAGTGACATCTAGTTCTGAAATATCGTGGGACTCTACATAGGTACATCCAAAATGAAATGGATTTCCTAAACATCTCATCATTGGGAGCTTCCTATCAATATGTTGTCAAAATCAAGTAGAAATTTAGGCACCAAAACAAATGGAAGTTTAGGTATGACAATTCGCAACAACCAAAGCATAATAAATATGACCCTAACCAACAGCCTCATGATAACTAGTCCAATACATAGGAAAAGAATGGTAAGGGAAAGACGAAGAATGAAACCTGGAAGTGGTGTGACTTACAAAAAATCTCCTGTCACGACACTGATGAATGTCACTCAAAACATTCATTGGTGATCCAGATCAAAGACAAGGATCTGAACCCTGATTCAGAATCTGATCCAGAAAATAATGAAAAAAGGTAGATCATCGATGTAGACCCCACTACTACCTTTGCGACCACAACAATTCAACTAGAAGAACCAAGAGATCCTGAAGAGGGGAATCTCCTCTTCCATTCATAGATATGGGTTAAAGGGACCTCGTTGCATTTCATTTTTGATAGTGGAAGCCAGACCTCATATCAATGGAGGTCATAAAACATTTGGGGTTCTCGACAATACAACACCTACAACATTACAACATCGGGTGGCTTATCCATGGATGTGATCTCCATGTCAACCAATAGTGTCACCTATCCTATGGCATCCATCCCTTCAAGGATGAGGTAGTGTATGATGTCGCCCATCTTCATGTATGTGATGTTTTTTTGGTCCAACAATATAAGTGGAAATGCCATCCTATTTATGAATATCGACCCAATAGTGTCATTATTACTCTGGGGGGTCATCTCTACAGGATACTAGAGGTATTTCTGACTATTGTTCCACGAAAACAGTTCTGCAAGGTAATATCTCATATTGCTAAATTTATCCTCTTCACAATCTATTCAAAGGATGAACAGAAGGCCACTGCAACCACTGTAGACTTAACACCTTCTATCTAGCAGAATCAGATTGCAGAAGGGAAAGAAGATATTTCTTATTCACCTAAGATAGAACATATTGGTGGAACAAATTCAACCTTGCCAGCAACAGGTTCGTGACATCCTTCCCCAGACCAAGCAACGCAACTTCTCCAGCGAGGCAAGTAACTCACCAAGATTCAAATTCAACAAATTATTTCCCTCTTCCCCAGGAACTCAACACAATGGATACCATTTCTTCCTAAGGGGGGAGGACTGATCCGGGTGGATATTGGTGGCCAACCACCTGTTCCAAATTCCACTTGTCTCATCTTGACATTTTTTAGTTCAACACATTTCTCTATAATGGTGACATCTCTTTGTAATTGTGGGTTATGCAATTTCATGGTTGTATTAAATCCCTACACAACATTCAAGTAGATATTAGTGGTCGCCCACCTATTCCAACTGGCTTATTTTGGTAGTTTTCATTTCACTACATCTTGTTGTATTTCCAGAGCCATTTTGAGGTCCTAAACAACGTTTTTGGGGATTTTCACAATGAAACTAATGACAAACAAAGTTTGACAACAAAATGTGTATTTCTTGAAAATACCTTTCCAACGGGCTATCACACGCCTAAAATGAAGATTGTATGAAAAAGTCACAACCCTGGGAAGTTGATGTGCTAACTTACCCCAATGGGGCCCACATGAATTTTGGTGCTTCATCTCCTAGGGTTAGGTTTTTGGATGTCTCGGGTTTTGGCATTCATGTTTATTGTAAAAATCCCTCCAGAGCCTCATTTTACTCATCTTCTTGTGAATGACCATAGCCATCACATCACTTCTCAAAGATAAGTTGCCACCATTATAGTGAGTTCATTCACTCTGTATTTTTACAGTCTCTGTACATTTCTTCCATTAATAGAAATCATGTATTGTTGTATTTGGTTTCGTAAATAATTCACATCATTGACCAAGAACACACTCTTAGCCACAAAAAACACTTGCACGAAGTAAATTTAATGAATTAATTTAATAAACAAGAACATTTATGAGACATTTCCGTGTACAATTTGAACGAAATGAATGTGGAAACTGTTGTAAATAGAGAAAATCAACCATTGTGACAAAGAAAACCTTGAGACCTCCACTAGTGAGTGTTGGGCCCTTTATTTGTACCCTTTTTTCCATCCATTTACCCTGTTTTGGTGATATTCCAAGTCATGTTTTACCCTCTTTTAATAATATATTTCCTATGATTTCTTGTTCTAACCCAAGGTACAACCTTTTTATGAAATGCATTATTTAAGTAGTAATATAGGTTGTTAAGAGTTTTCTTACTTGGTTTTGGGTTTACTAATAATATGTCTTGGGAGTATGTACTTGCAGACTGATAACATGTTATGTTCATTCAAGGATTCGATGTTGTTACTCCTTAAAAGCTCAGATGATGTCCCTTTTCAATATGTCGTTACTTCTAGATGTTGTCGTTTCTTGAACCATGATGTTTCCACTTCCATGATTCCATTGATACTTTAGAATATGGTCTTTGACTTATTATCAAGTATAGGAACAGACATATGCCATTTTTGCAAGGATGAGTCATCAAAATGGATGGAAGTACTATTTGTTGTGACTACTCGTGGTTTTGATAATGTAATAGAATACTCTATTTTGTACATCGATTATAACACCATGAATGTGTAACAGATCTTGTGATATGTATCGATCAGATTGAATACCCTAATTATAACAAGTATTATATGGAGATGTATAAATTATAGGAACCCTCTTGGATTGAGGAGGTTGAATGAGAGCATAACAGAGTGTATAGTAGAGTATGGTGAACACATTGTATCATATTTTTTCATAATATATGAGTATGTTGGTCCAGGTTATCTGAGTATTCATTTGTGAGATTATTTTGAGCATCCCTGATTGGTGAAGGAAGCCCCCCCCCCCTCACTAATCAGGTGTTGCAATTCCATTTGTTAACTTAGTAGATTGCCATATATTTTTTTATATAATTTCAATTGTTGTAGTTATTTTATATTCATGTGAGATAATACTTTCTCTTGATATTTGTTAATTTTTTGAGTTGTTAATTGTTCCTCATTAGTGTAAATTGTATGGGTTGTTACTTGCAGAGTTTGATTGATTATTAGAAAGAATCGAGAACTTTTGTCATTGTTGTCACTTTTGGTTGGACCTTCGATTGAGGTATGTGCATCATTGGGTTTCTTCTGATAAATAGACTTTATTTTTAATTATAGAAGGTGCATTATCTTTAAAATGATCATGTGTTTGTTATTTGATCAGAGGTTTTTTTGGGTTGTGTACATTTGATTTCTTTCCAAAAATGTTGTGTGGATTTAGAGTGACTTCCTTTGAATTCACGTTGTGTGAATTAATTGTGATCAAATTTTCAGTCAAGAGTTGGTTGGATTAAGTGTAACCTTCCTTTCTTATGAATTTTTATAAGGATTTATATAGAACAACTTATAGGTGTGCCTTATTCAATAAGAATTAATTGATTGAGTTTCCCATTCATTTACTGAATGATCATTTAGAATTACCAACATAGAATAAATTGTAGCCTGAATACACTTTGTGCATAGCCTTGGAATAAAAGACAACCCCTTGTTTGATAATTAATGTGAGTTTTATTTAGTTTTCCTAAAAAGACATTTAAAAACACCAACAATTTGGTGCCATTATCAGGGAGGTTACAAGGGAGAAAGACTATAACTTAGAAATGGATTAGTTGCATTATATCTAGTACTATTGGGGCCTTAGAAGTAAATACATAAGGTAATAACCTACACATATATCATCAACCCCTGGGTTATGCCTGATAAACTCTCATCCCACTTACATCAGAGCATAGAAACTGCATGAGTAATAAATCATATAGGATGCATGAATAGTGGTAGAGGAAGACCCCTGAAAACTAATAATGTTATACATACAACAAGTTAAGGACAAAAGGATCAAGGCATGAAAACATATCTATAGGATATGATTTCAAAGGAAGAATCAAAATATTGCAATGTTGCAAAAGTGGCATCTCATGTAGGCATTGGTCATCATAATCCCAAGAGTAATTCTACTGAGATAGTTGAAGTTGAGATAAGCAAAGAATAAGGGATACAAGGAGAACCTTATGTAGTAGCATAAATAGAGTTTCAAAATCTGTTAGAGGGACGTGAGGAAACATGAGAGACTACACCATATAATGAAAGTCCAGTATGAGGAACAACCCATAAAATTCCTAATTTTTATTAAGGAAGCATTGCTAAACCTTCAACACTAGAGACAAAGGAACTTGTTTCACCTCAGCAAGTACCTCCTGACTTCAAAATCCCATAAGAATATTGGAGGATGTGGGAAAACATGGTTGATACAACCTCTAAAATTGATTTCCCTATTGATGATACACATGGAGGTGAACCTCACAAGACAATTTAGTTATCAGTCATGCCTAATTTCCATGGGATCACCATTAAAGATCTAAATTCCTTCTTGTTCAAATTTGATGTACTATGTTAGAGCTATGACTATACCACTGGTTTACATAAGTTGAAACTACTCCCTGCTACCTTGAAGGGAGCAACACTGAGATGGTTTATGGGTATTGGTGGTGGTACTATAACCTCTTGGGAAGACATGAATAAAACATTCCTTGATAAGTATCAATAATTTTGAATATCTTGAGAACTTAGGGAAAAAAACTTCAAAATGTCACAAAAAGAGGACGAGAACCTGGAGGATTGCATAGAGTGGTTCCAATATAATTTGCAGACATCCTCACACACCCCATTGGGAAGTGACATATTAAAAACAACTCTAACCCAAGGAATGCGAGATGAATGGTTGGATATGTTGAATCTAATGGGAAAATGGGATGTTGTGAGGAAATTTGTGATCTATGCAAAAGATTTCCAAGGGGGGAATCTAGGAGAAAACCAGAAATCATATATTTCCTTGGGATCATAGACACAAAGTCAACAAATTGGGGAGTAACTCACGTATAAATTGGAAATATGTTGGAAGAATTTAAAACTAACGTCCTCACGACACTATATTCACGTTCATATATGTTTCAAGGTAAAAATAATACATTGGAGGCTAAGAAGGCAGTTTCCATTTTCTATCCAAATTGTAGAATGAAACTCTCTTCAAGGGAATGTCTAGTGAATGTTGTAGAAGTATGTAGAATTTTCCATCAATATTATCCTACATAATCATGTCCATCTTTACCTGCCTAAAGGTGGTCTATCGAGGTACCAACGAAGAAACTGAACCAACTTACTTTCTAGTTTCAAAAATGCAATGGAAGGCAAGACCTCCAGGTATGAATCAATATCCTTCTACATTTTTCAATACATGGAATAGTCAATGTAATCCTCAACAACCGCATCTTTTTAATTCTTACTCGAAGAGACCCCAACAATTTCAATATCCCTCATTGTGGGTGCAGTGGCTAGTACAACCAGTTCAAAATTCCCCTTGGACACTAAACTGGTGAAACTCATATTTCCTTGTACAATAATTTCCAATAGCCCAACCACATTTTCCCTTACCATTACCTCCATAATCTCGTATGCAACCATAGTTACAACTTCCTATGACTGTGCTAATGATTACCTCAATGAATGTGCCACTTATATTTTTTAGGGCCTTTGTGGGAGTGTTATTTACTATATAATTTCCACAATTGATGGCTTCCACCCAATAATGAAGACTCAATCCTTTAGATTGGATCACATGATTAGCCATTTCTTTTAATGTGCGGTTATTTCTCTCAGCAACACCATTTTGATTTGGTGTATATGGAACAATATGTTTCATATGAATTCCTTGTGTAGTGAGGTAACCTCTAAATTTATTGTTCACATATTCACCTCCATTACATGTTCTTAATCATTGAATTTGTTTTCCATATTTTTTTCTACAACTGAACTGTTATCAAAAGTCATATGTGTACAATGATGAAAATAATATAGCAAGAACAATACAGGGAATCAGAAAACAAGTTTCTGTTAGAAAAATTACAACAATGCAATTCAAGAAATGTATTAATAAGGGTTGCAAAGTATATTCTATTCAAGTAACTAACCTTATGGAAAAAGAGAGAAAACTAATTTTGGAAGACATTGCATCCCTTCAGGGGTTTAAAGATGTATTCGTAGAAGAGATACATGAACTACCTCCAAGGAGAGAAATAGATTTCTCTATCGATCTACTACCTGGATTTGCCCTGGTATCAACAGAACCTTATAGAATGATTGTTCTCAAATTAACAGAACTAAAAGTTTAGTTACATGAATTGTTAGATAAATAATACATCAGACCAAGTGTTTCATCATCGAGAGCACCGATTTTGTTTGTTAAAAAAAAATGGAATGATGAGAATGTGTATTTATTATCGTCAATTGAATAAAATGACGATTAAAAACAAATACCCTTTACCTAGAATCAACGATATCTTTGAGTAGGTTGGAGGAGAAAGAATATTTTTAAGCTATACTTAAGATCTGGTTATCACCAAGTCAAGATAAAGGATGAAGACATAAACAAAACAACATTTAGAACACATTATGGACATTATGAATTGGTACTGATTATGTTTGGACTTACTAATGCACCAACAACTTTTATGTGTTTGATGAACAATATATTTAGCCCATATGTGGATAAATGCGTACTGATTTTTATCGATGATATACTAATCTACTAAAAAACTGAAAAAGAACATGAACAACATTTGAAAATAGTATTACAGACTCTCAGAGAACACAATTTTTATGCGAAGTTTGGTAAATGTGATTTTTACCAAAGGAAGATACAATATTTAGGGCATATAATATCAGAAGACGGTATTGTAGTAGACCCAAAACGATTAGAGCCATTATGGAATGTCCTATTCCTAAATACATAGCAGAGATAATATCATTCAAGGGGATTATTGGACGTTTATCGAAGGATTTTTCAAAATCACCTACCCTATTACATCACTGTAGAAAAAGGGAATAAAATTTAATTGGTCTCAAAAGTTGTAAGATAGTTTTGATAAGCTAAAAGGATTTTTAACTACAACGCCAATCCTTAAAGTGGAAGAACCATATAAATACTTTACAGTTTGTGTGGATGCAAGTAAAGAAGGATTAGGATGAGTATTAACGCATGATGGACACATAATTTTTTATGAATCATGCAAATTAAAGGAACATGAACGAAACTACATAACTCACGATCTAGATTTAGTAGTTGTAATTCATGCATTGAAAATGTGGCGACATTATTTAATGGAAAGAAAATTTATATTACTAACAGTTAACAGTGGTGTAAAATACTTGTTTAGTCAACAGGATCTTAATTCAAGATAGGCGAGATGGTTGGCCTCTTTAAGTGAGTTCAATTTTTAAGTACGACACATCAAGGAAAAAGAAAATAAAGTTGCATATGCACTAGGTCGGAGAACTAATGATTTGTATGAAGTATTTATCAACAAAGAAGAAAATGATATTGAGGATAGAATTAAATATGCAAGAAGAAATGATGAAAAATACATCAAAACAACAGAACAATTGCAAAGAAATGATGGAAATTTGCACAGTACATATCTCAGTGTATACAAAAGTGAGTTGGCAAGGTTCAAATATAGGTTATATGTACCTAAATCTACTAAGCTGAAGAGAATGATTCTTGATGAGTTGCACAAAAATCCATATTCTGGTCATCTAGGATACCATAAAATTATAACAGCATTAAGAAAATAGTTTTATTGGCCTAATATGAAATATGAAATAGTTGAACACTTGTCTAAATGTTTAGATTGTCAACAGGTAAAGGATGAGCATCAACATCGAGCAGGTCTTTTACAAACTCTTCCTATACCATAATGGAAATGGGAAATTATTTCAATGGAATTCACTACAGGTTTGCCTAAGACTCAAAGACAAAATGACTCAATTATTCTAGTGATTGATAAGATAAGTAAGTCTGCACATTTTATACCTATGAAATCTACTTACAAACCGATTAATATCGCTGAGATTTTTATGAAAGAAATATTTAGGTTGCATGGGATTCCTAAGATGGTGATCTCATATTGAAATGTTAAATTTACATCTGGTTTTTGGAAAGATTTTTTGCAGGTTTGGGGTGAGATCGGAAGAGCGTCGTGTAGGGAAAGAGTGTAGATCTCGG
>CBVK0100228196.1:0-25640 GCA_900067695.1 Picea abies | reverse complement strand
TTCAACCAATAAGGCCCTCCTATTCAATGGAACAAACTTTGGCTTATGGAAAGTTAGGATGAGAACCTACATAATGGATTTAGGTGCTGATGTCTAGGATGTGGTAGAGACTGGTTATGTAAAGCCGGTTGTATTATCTTCCAAGGATGATGTTGGCACAGGGGCAGACCCGAGGTTCAACACTACAATAATGCACCAACAAAACCTTAACTATAGACCCTTTCGACAACACCTGCGAAGCAGATGAAGTCTCACCCGAGGTAGAGGCAGGGGTGGTTGCAAGACTCAAGTGTCTGAAACCTTAGTTGGGACACATATATGTGATTAAATCACTTAATAAAGAACTTAGCACTATCAGTCACTCGATATGAAGTCACTATTCACTTCACTGATAAAACAGAGCTTCGCAACATTCACACTAATCTACAGTATTTAAGAACTTAGCATATAAATGGATCAGAATGAGCATATCAAGCACTAAGCATGACTATCTTGATCAGATCTAATATTCTCATATATCATAACCACAAAGAAGAAGTAGATCTATCTAAACATCTCAAAGAACTTAGCAAAAGAGGATATAAACACATCGAGATAAAGCACAGAGCAACACAACACCGTATTTACGTGGTTCACCCCCACCCTGGGGATATGTCCACCAAATTTTCTTCTTTATTGTCCTCATTCAATCAGTTACAAGCATAGAGCCATCAAAACCTTACTCCGCAGAGGAAAGAAGATCTGCTCAACTCGCTAGATCCTTCTTCCTTGCATTACAGTACCAAGCATTCCACCATCTATTACAACCACTTGCACTTAGCTATGCAAGTATCTTACAGTCATGCACGAAGCACTTACAAACCCTACTTGCACTTAGTATACATCACATAGATGCCGATTCAACTTCAACTACTTCTTGCATGACTATCTTGATCAGATCTAATATTCTCATATATCATAACCACAAAGCAGAAGTATATCTATCTAAACATATCAAAGCACTTAGCAAAAGAGGATATAAACACATCGAGATAAAGCACAGAGCAACACAACACCGTATTTACGTGGTTCACCCCCACCCTGGGGATATGTTCACCAAATTTTATTCTTTATTGTCCTCAGTCAATCGGTTACAAGCACAGAGCCATCAAAACCTTACTCCGTAGAGGAAAGAAGATCTGCTCAACTCGCTAGATCCTTCTTCCTTGCATTACAACACCAAGCATTCCACCATCTGTTACAACCACTTGCACTTAGCTCTGCAAGTATCTTACAGTCATGCACAAAGCACTTACAAACCCTACCTGCACTTAGTATACATCACATAGATGCCGATTCAACTTCAACTACTTCTTACATTGCCTAGTTTTCTATTTATACATACAAAATAGGCCTAAGCATGGGTAAACCCATGGGCTGACATCCCATTCCCGTTACATAATCCCAAAAACCCAAAATGGACCCAAAAAGGGGCAGAGATTCCTTGATCTCCGCTTCGTCTTGCGCTCCTCCTTCGACAGGCTTTCGAGGTCCAAAAATGGTCAAACATGACCAAGTATCTCCCAAAACTTGGTCAAGGGCCAACAGGTCCCTAACACTGACTTGTGACTCATCCCGAGTCACTCTGGCCTGATCAATTCTGCCTCGAACGCCTTGATCTTGGCTTGAGCTGCTTCGACTTGCTTCTTTGTTGTGGCCTCTTGTTCAACGAATTCCTGGACTACAATGTCATTCATTGGCCCTTCTAGATGCTGCTCTGCTACGGTGACAACCTGTTTTAATTCTTCTCCTCGGATTTCTACCTCTGTAAACAACTGGCATGCCTTATCTTGCACAGGTTGAAGTCGTTGAGTGACTTCCATCACTTTTATTTGAAGCATATGGATCTTCTACTGAGTTGTGCATTGTTCTTGAGACCTCTTCATTCGTTCTACAACTGACAGGGCCTTCATCTATGCCTATAGTGTATCTGCATGCTGCTTCGCTTCTTGGAGCTACGACTCCAGTGTCTGTAACTCTGGATTTTAGGCGAGGTTCTCACATGTCTGGGCATTGCGGTTACTCAACTACTTACATTCCAGGGCAAGAGATTTTAGTCTTTCAACTGCACTCTAGGCGGTTTCTTCCATTTGGTCTTTGATATCTTGAGGAGTCTCGGGTATTGCGCGTTGTTCTAAGTTTGTGATGCGTTGCTCTAGCTGCTGGATTACTTCTTCTATTTGTACTAATTGCTTTGTGACTTGATCTTATGCCTTAGTTTTGATGACGGTCATAGAGTGAAGTGATCTATTGACCACTTCCTTTACTACAAGTTGCTCTGCTAGAAACTATTCCTTGCCTTGCTGCAGCTGTTCTTTTTCTTCATCCCATTTCGCTTGGAGAGAAAGATTTTCCCATTCTGCAGCACTGCGTTTCTCTAGAAGGAAACCCTGTACTTGTGTCAAATACTGGGTGGCTTGCACTATTTCTTCATGTGCTCTTCGAAGGCGAGCTTCGACTGTAGCAACAATTCGGTGGAGTTGAGCTGGTTCATCTCCCAGTTCTGGTGTTGCCATTGACAGAGGCATAGTGGAGACTGTGCAGCTGGATTGTAGTGCTGGCTGCACTCCTTGGATTTCAACTTCAATTCGGTTGTAAATATCTTCTTGCTCTACTTCCTGTTTCTCTATTATCTCTAGAAAAGCATCATTTAGGGCTGCCAAGATGAAACTAAAGTCATCTGGAGTAAGTGTAGTCTGTAGTTTGGTCATGGGAGCTTTCGATTTCTTCTGGGAAGAAGGTTTTGGAGGTGAACCCTTCCTTTTCTTCAAGAACTCCACTTCCTCTCTTTGCTTCTGTTCGACTTATTCTAACTCTTCACCATCATATTCTTGCTTTGGCATGATGGAAGAAATATTTACTGATGTACTATCTATATCTTGAACCTCTTTAGTCTTCTTCGTCTTGCTAGGTCCAGGTGTATCCTGCATAGTTTCTGGACTATCAATATTAGATAGCTTCGTAGGGTTTGCTGGGATGAGGAGGTCCATCGACCATTCCTTGGTAATTTATTCTAAGTCTTCTTCTGTCAGCTTGTAGTACAATTGAAGTTGCTGCTTATGCTCATCAGTGCACGCTATGATATAAATGAAATGGCGGTCCACGCTGAATTTCATTAAAGGTCAAAACCTATGGAGAGTATTCGGGGTCATACGAGGCTCAGACTAGATGACTAACTTTAGCTGATTGTAATAAGTGTGGAATATGGCATTTGATTGCCATTTCTTGTTCATGTCACTGGAGTACCACAGTGTACTAAACTTGACGGCCAAAGGTTCAAAGGGCTTGATGTCTGGGAAGGTCTCACCTTCTGGCATCTTCCATGCAATGACAGCGATCAATATGAGAAGCTAGCTGAAGTGGAACTCATATCCCTGGTCCTACAATTCCCTACAGTCTAGTTCCAGCTGGTTTACAAGGTACTTCACCCAATTCATTTGTAGGCCCTCCGCGCACTTCCATGCAAGGTCAACTACAAAACCAGTGACTTGGGTGGGTTTCTTCTTGCAGACTAACTTTCCTGCAATCAATTGACAAGTGAGGCGCACTATGTCACTCTGGATAAAGGCTACCTTGTAGCCTCACGTGCCCTTCTTGACATCACCATAAGTCTCTTTGATCCTCTGTGCTAGTGCTCGGTCTGTGGTCTTTCCAGGGTAAAAATCCTGTGGATCTGGTCCTTGCATGCTAATCATGATGATCCGATTGATCAACATTGGATCAACCGTGATACGACGGTTCAACCACAAATAACCACCATGGTAACAAGACAACAACAATTTGATGCATGCATTCACCTCCTAGTGTCATCCGAAGTGAGGAATGTTCATGACGTTGAGCAGGGTGGACTGTGAGAGGTTATGGGTCCATGACTGAGGAATTATCTTTGAATTCTTTCCTTTTTTCCTGGTCAGGTACTTGTGAGGGGTGAACATGCCATAGACCTTCCTATTGCAGAGGTTGAAGTCACTAAACTTCAATGCTGCTATATTTTATTGATCTACGTGAACTACGCATATCCCCTTCAGGAGGTATGCAATGACCAATTTGTACTCGAAGTCTCTGGGCACATTGTCTCAATTTATTGCGCCGCTCAGAGGTGGTAGATAGGCGGTTAAAATTCTTAGAGTCAACTTAGCATTTGTAAGATCATCTCTATGCTTAGTTCGCTTCTCATTTGTGGGTTGTGATGGTCCTACTCAGGTAGTTGACGGGGAGGCTTGCACTCCTCTCGTTGATGATGCTTGTAGACCAGTAGAAAGTCCTCTCTCTGACATGACTCTTTTAGTCCTTAAGTCGAGGAGAACTTGCGTTACTGATTCTTCAACTGCGGTGAGTTCGTTGGACATACGCGCTCAGGCTGAATATCTCATGTTCAGAAAGTAACATAGTCATGGTAATAGGATAGAGAGTAAGAGCCTAATGAACACTGGGTAAACGCAATAAGTCTGTGAGCTTAAATTCTCATTTGGCAAAAGTATTCTCGTAGCATGGTGTGGCAGGATAAATACATAACTTTGTAATGGGTCGCTTGCAATGGGTATGAAGCCTCATTATCCGTTAGGGAGCGGTCTAATGGTCTGGTGGCGAGCCATAAATTCCTTTCTACCTATTTGAGCATTAGTCGAATGGTTATAATATCCTCCAATGGCTATATTTCTTCGCCATGGCAAAGTGCCATGTGTCGCTGTTCTGATATCCCGGCGAAGCCCCAATTTTGCAAATTTTCTTTCTGCGAGGTTCCTTCTGGAACTTTCTGTGACTTCTCAATCTTATCCCTCTTCTTACTTAGCTTCCTATCCTTCTTTCCAGTGAGATTTGTTACGGTATTTCCTTTTCTATTCTAATTCTTATCTTCTGTGGGCATAACTACTTTACGTCGTTGATATTCTTTCTTAAGATTTAAGGGTAACCCTTCTTCTTCATCTGGAATAGGCATTTCAATATTCAGTGGTTCTTCTAATGTTCCTGTAACTTCGATGTCTAGGTATCTGGCGTTAAATAGCTTTGATATGGTTCCCTATTCTTCCATCAAGTGTGAGATCTTCTTAGTTAGGAAATCTCTTAGTTCTTTCTTTTTCTTTTCTAGAACTTCTTCTTCTATCCTTCGAATCTTGTCTTTCTCAATCCAGATCTTGCCTAACAAAGCTGGAAATGGGGCATTGTCCTCAATAAATATAATAACTTCAAATTCTTCCTCTATCGCAGTTCCATTGACATTCATAGGTATCTAAGCGAGCTTCCCACATAAGGTTATCAACTTTCCTCTGAATAATCCTATTCCTCCTAGTGAAGGAATCATAGTAGGGCTTACTAGGTTTTACCAAGTGCTTTCTATCATGATATTCACCTATGTTTCTTTATCCAGAACACAGTCAATGTTGAAGTCTCTGATTCTCACTTCTATTCTCTCTTTTCCCTTGAAGATCTCTTATAAACTGATGTTTCTGTGATTATCCAAGGTCTCCTTTAATTTTAATAACATAACCTCTGATTCTTTCTGGTGTTCTGCTATTTCTGAATCTGCCTTAGGGTTTTTTGGTTCAGATTCATTCTTTCAAGCTTAGCAATCATTCTAGGGAAATCCAATACCTCATGGTCCATATATTTGCAACAAAGACAACTAGGTCTTTTCATAGGGCATTCCTTCGCAAGATGTCCCGGTCTTCTACAACTATAACAGAGGGTTAATCCTCTCTTTCTTTTAAACGATCCCCAACCTCTTCTGTACTGCGCAATAGGATCATAGGAGATAACCTGTAAAAAATTATTTATAGGATCCTCCATACACTTATTAGTCCAAATATCCTTTCTATGCATAGTTATAACATATCTTTCACTATTCTTCTCATATTTATTAATATCAAATCTTCTTTCATCTATCAATACCCTAGTTTTCAAACTAGGACAAATTTAACCAAACATACCTAGATCCATACTCTAGAAACAAAAATTTCAACTAATTTTAATTTTACAGAGCACAAAAGCTTTCAAATCTAAAATTTTTCCACTGTTCTTACCTTTATCAGAGCACAGAGATTGTAGATCTAAAAATTTTCCACTGTTCTTACCTTTATCAGAGCACAGAGCTTGCAGATCTTACCTCAGAAATTCTCACTTTTATCTTTCTTAGAGAACAAAGCTTTCAGATCTTGCTTATTTTCTTTAGATCCGACCTCTTTTCTTCAACACATAGCTTCTCAACTTAAGTAGAGTACTGCACACTAGAGCGACAGATCTACGCATAGAGCTTTCAGAGTTTCAGATCAAATCTTTGCACAAATCTTCTTCTTAAGTTCCCAACAATCACAATTTCAGGTACTGACAATGGAACCATTTGTTGGCACAGGAGCAGACTCGGGGTTCAACTCTACAACAACACACCAACAAAAACCTAACAACTATCCCTTTCAACAACACCTGCGAAGTAGATGAAGTCTCACCCGAGGTAGAGGCAGGGGTGGTTGCAAGACTCAAGTGTCTGCAACCTTAGCTGGGGCACAGATCTATGATTACAACACTTAATAAAGCACTTAGCACTATTAGTCACTCGATATGTAATAACTATTCACTTCACTGATAAAATAGAGCTTCGCAACATTTACACTAATCTACATTATTTAAGCACTTAACATATAAATGGATCAGAATGAGCATATCAAGCACTAAGCATGACTATCTTGATCAGATCTAATATTCTCACATATCATAACCACAAAGCAGAAGTAGATCTATCTAAACATATCAAAGAACTTAGCAAAAGAGGATATAAACACATCGAGATAAAGCATAGAGCAACACAACACCGTATTTACGTGGTTCACCCCCACCCTAGGGCTACGTCCAACTCTTCTTCTTTATTGTCCTTAGTCAATCGGTTACAAGCACAGAGCCATCAAAACCTTACTTCGCAGAGGACATAAGATCTGCGCAGCTTGCTAGATCCTTATTCCTTGCATTACAGTACCAAGCATTCCACCATCTATTACAACCACTTTCTCTTAGCTCTGCAAGTCTCTTATAGTCATGCACGAAGCACTTACAAACCCTACTTGCACTTAGCATACATCACATAGATGCCGATTCAATTTCAACTACTTCTTACATTGCCTAGTTTTCTATTTATACATACAAAATAGGCCTAAGCATGGGTAAAACCATGGGTCGACATCCCATTCCCATTACATAATCCCAAAAACCCAAAACATACCCAAAAAGGGGCCGAGATTCCTTGATCTTCGTGTCATTTTGCACTCCTCCTTCGACAGGATGTCGAGGTCCAAAAATGGTCAAACATGACCAAGTATATCCCAAAACTTGGTCAAGGGCCAACATATGACAATCTAGAATTCAGCTTCAATGCTAAGGCTATGAATGCTATTCTGAGTGGGCTTGCAGAAGCAAAATTTGTAAAATTTATGCACTTAGAAATTACCAAAGCAATGTGGGACAAACTCATTAGCAACTATGAAGGTAATGAGAAGGTAAAGGATGTCAAGCTTCAAACCTACAGATTACAGTTTGAACAACTAAAGATGAATGAGGATGAGACAGTTAATAATTTTTTCTTAAGAGTTGAGGAGCTTGTGAATTCCATGAAAGGTCTTGGTGAGAAGATTGAAGACGTATTACTAGTTCATAAGATCTTAATATATCTACCTGATAGATTCAATCCAGAAGTTTCTACAATAGAAGAACTGAATGATATTAATACTCTGTCTATTGATACACTCCTAGGAACTCTAACTAGTTATGGAATGAGGATTAGTAAAGGTAAATCTACCACTAGAGAAGCATCATTTAAAGCAGACAAGAATGAGGATTCTGAGGCTGATGAAATTGAAGAAAAAATTGTGAGAAGACTAAAGAAAGGATCAAGCAAGTACCAAGGAAAGTTTCCCTTCAAATATTTTAACCATGGAAATATAGGTCACTTTGCATATAAGTGTCCACACAAGCAGAAGGACCAGAACTCTGAAGGAGAAGAGAAGTACAAACCCAAGAGATTTGGCAAAAATAAAAGTTTATGTGTAAACAATGATGACTCTTCAAATGACAAAGATAGTGACTCTTCCTGTGAAGATAAGGTAAATGACTTCATTCTTATGGACAAAGAGGATTATGATAATCAAAGCACAGGAAGTGATGCTAATGATGAATAAGTTGTGGTTGACTTGGAAGGAGAGTTGATCAATGCTTTGGAAGAGATTAACAGACTCAGACTTAAGAAGAGAAAGAAAAAACAATTGTTGATACAATTCAAGAAAGGAAGTAAAAAACTTGATGAAGACTTTACCCTACTAAAAGTGTAATTAGAAGAGGCAAAGAAAATTGAATACATTCTAAAACAATAGTTATTAGAAAAGAAGGAGAGATGTGAAGCTCTGGAAGAAGAAGTAGTGAAAACTAGGAAAGAGTTGGAGAAGTTTCAAGCTTTGTATCATCAAAATCTATCAAGTATCAAATCCTTAGAAGGATTAGCCATCATTCTGAATCAACAAAGGAATCCAAAGTTGAAAACTAGTTTGGGTTATGAAGAGGGATCAAGTAGTGGTCAACCAAGAAACAAAGACTCCATCAAGTTTGTCAAATCTACAACCAATGACAACAACAAACCTACAGAAACAAAGGAAGATAATCAGTCGCCCAGGAGGAGTAAAGAAAAAGGTGCTAGAACTAAATCTGTAGAACAAAGAAATAATACACCCTCTACTCAAGGAAATCATCAACATGGAAGAAATCGACCTGCTCAAAGAAGATAGCCATTTTCCAGGTACAAAGATTTTTTCTATGGATATTGTTTCTACTGTTCTAACTTTGGCCACAAATTTGTAAATTGTTCCTTAAGATTTAGACATAACAAATCAAGACACCCAAGGAATAAATATCTGCCACAACAAAGAATGAGACAACCAAGTAACAAACATCCACATATTGCAAATGATCAAATTAACTTTAGAGACATGCAACTGAGGAGGTCAAGAAATAATTAACAATCAATGAGTAGACAATGTTGCAACAATCACTTTGACCTATTGAACAATGAGCTTGAATGCTATAACTGTCATAACTTCAACCACAAAGCTGCAAACTGCCATTTGAAGAATTACAAAGAAGATCCAAGGATAAAGCTCTTAGCTAGAAAGGCCAGCACATGGAAAAGGAAAGATAGTGAAAAATGTGGTCTAGTACTTTCAAATAAATAAAAAAAGGAATCCTGAAATATAGACAATGGATGTTCCAAGCACATGACTGGAGAAAAGGATAAGCTTCTGCCTATAAGCAAAAGAAAAATAGGAAATGCGATCTTTGAAAATGATGAACTAGGTAAAATCAAGGATAAAGGGATGGTGAGTTTGAGAAATGGCAAAGGAGATTCTCAGGATGATCTGCTTGTAGATGATATGAAACATAATTTGCTCAGTATAAGTCAAATGTGTGACAGAGGTTGTGAAGAGGTGTTCACGTCCAAAGATTGTAAGGTGAAGAATGTAAACTCGGGAAAAGTGGTGGCTAAAGGAATAAGAACAAATAATGATGTTGATATTGAATCTTCCCATGCAAGAATAGAAGAAGTAGAAGAAGAATCATGTCATAAGCAGGAAGAAAATGTTGTGAAGGTTGAGAATTCAAACACCCAAATCAAGTTCTTGAACAACTCCATGAACCTGGATGAAATCTTGGATAGTCAAATATCACTAAATGACAAATTTGGTCTTGGATACAATAAGGAATAAATCAGTACTCCTAATAATTCTAACACATGTCCTTCATTTGTAAAAAGGGAAAGCAGGTATGAGAGTGTTTGTAATGGTTTTTTCTTGTGATGAATATGGTCATAAAAGCCTTGGAGTGTAGCCATCATGGAAGAAAAATGAAATTGTTGTAATAGAAGATCAGAGAAGCATGACAGGGGGAGTCATTCAGGTATGAAAAGAAAAGGTTGATGAAGGAGTCCCAGTAAGAGAGGTGAGAAATATTGAGTCTGCTACAGAAGACACAACTGAAGCTAAAGATGAACAGGTCCAAGAATTAGAAGGAGAAGACTATGAGTTAGATACAAATAATCTGCAGGACTCAAATACAAGGGTCCATGTTGTCAGGGGGAGTATGTATTGGTTGAATATCTGATACCTTTGACAAATGCTGCAACAACTCAGGGGGAGCATGTTCTCTTTGAAGTTAATGTCAAAGGGGGAGAAAATAAGTGGTCTGGATGCTATAGTTGGAGGTCCAAACAGATTAGCGCAGTCGTTCAGGGTTTCCATCAATGCCAAAGGGGGAGATTGTTGGCATGTTTACATGAAGAGTGTGCTTGTGATTGATGGCAAGAACAATAGAAATGATGACATGTCTATAGGCAAGAAAAACAACAATGATGGCATGTTTATAGGTAGAGTGTGCTTGTCATCGATGGAGAAACAGGAACACGTAAACTCAGGTTAAAAAGCAAACAGTATGCAGAGAACAAAGCTCAGGAGATATAGCATTTTGAGATGTGCAGATGAGATCCCATACATCAAGTCTTGCAGAAGGATCAAAGGTTGTGGCCTTTGACACTTAGATATTTGAGAAAGCCAAAGCTCAAGAGGAGGAGAGATAGTGGTCGTTGGATCACCAATCCTGAATACTTGATGTCTGTTAGATCAGAGTCTAGTGACCAGAGGAAGTGCAGAGGAGAAGTACAGATCTGATCCCTTGTATTTGAGTGTCGAGGACCAACAACCGTCAGATCCAGTATAACTGTGAAGAGGATAATGGACGAGAACAATCCTCCAACTCCGTGAAATGTGAAATTACAATGAGATCTGAACTATTGGATCCAGAGGACACATGGAGAGAGATCGACATTTCGCTGACTCGCAAACTAGAAAAGTCAAAGGTAAGAGTTGTAGGAACTCGTGAAATGTGAAGTCTCAATAAGATATGGACCGTTGGATCATAGAGGGTTGTGGGCCATTGATCTAGAGTATTTTAGATATTGGGAGTTGGAAGAGTCAGGGTTGGATCATGTTCAAAAACCTGACACACGAAGTCACAATTTGATCACAGCTGTTGATCAAAGGGAGAACAAGGATCATTGATTTAAGAAGGACATGTGGTAGACCACGTCAATAGACTATGTCAGCAAGGACACATGGCACAATCAGACAATGACAAGTGTCAAGTTGATTCGGCATTTTAGGTACGTGGAAATCACAAATCCGAGTGACACGTGGCAGCTTCTCGGCTCATGACATGTCATCGAGTGATGCAAGAGTTACGTCACTTCGGGAGTTTTTCTTTGGGAATTTTACCACTAGTACTCACCCAAAGACTTGAAGTTCTGAAGGCCGAAGTCCTGGAGTGGAGGATAGCCATTGGATTAAAGAGGACACGTGTCAATGGATTGTCAAATCTAGGAAAATGCAAAGGAAGGATGAACAAGAATTTGAGAATTGAAATCTCTGAAGTCCAGAGACACGAAGGATATCTTAACCGTTGATCCAAGAGGGAAACCCGTTGTTGGATCGTGGACTCCGGGTTAAATGCTCTGAGAGAAAGGAAAGTTTGAGAATTGAAAGTCCCGAAGGCCAGACTCACGGAGGAGATCCTGATCAAAGAATCAGGGAGACAGGTGTCTATAGATCATCAACTCTGGGAGACTTTCGTACGGAAGAAACAAAAGTTTGAGATTTTAAATCTCTGGAATGCAAAGTTTCGTCAGCCATGAGATCAATTTCGAGTGGAAGGACAGGATAAGGTAGCAAATATGCATCGCAGAAAGATCGATCTGTCAATCTAAGATCTTAATCGAACGTACAACATTCACTCTAGATATAAAGATGTGCGGAGTTTACACTCAGGAAAGTTTGAGATTTTAAATCTCCAGAATGCAAAGTTCCATCAACCGTCGGATCAATTTTGAGTGGAAGGACAGGATAAGGTAGAAACGATACATCGCAGAAAGATCAAGTTGTAGATCTAAGATCCTTATCGAACAAATAGTATTCACTCTGGATATAAAGACGCGAGGAGTTTACACTTAGGAAAGTTTGAGATTTGAAATCTCTGGAATACGAAGTTCTGTCAACCGTCAGATATAGATATTAGACAATGACTATTAGATCAAGGAGATCTACGTAAGAATATTACGTCAACAAATCTTATCTTCAAGGAAATGTGGGAGACCACATCTACAAAGGGCATATGGGAAACCACGTCAGCAAGTACACATGTCATATGATCATTGAGACTAAGGATCATGCATGGAAAAAGGAAAGAAGGCAGATCCGACGATTGAAGAGGACATATGTTAGCAGATCTTCCATTTCGGAAGATATCTAGTCAACAACAATAGGGTTTGAGACTTGAAACTCCCAGAGCTCGGATCATGAAGTAAATCTTAGTTGTTGATGGAGGAAGGAGAGATCAGGTTCACAGAATTGAGAGGACAGATCTGAACCATCCATTCAAGAGCACTATCAAGATCATGAGATTGACAGTCCTGATCCATTGCGGGGCCAAAACGTGCATGGGCCTTAATTTTTTGTAAGCAGGCTGCAATTGAAACCACGATTTTGGAGAAAGGATGTGTGGAGGCTCGTGGTGAATTGCGTGGTGAAAAGTAGTTTGGTCTAAACCACCTTTGGACGCACCCGCAATCGTGTTGGTCACATGAAGCTCATAGCCCAAGGTCATATCATGAAATAGAGCCAACGCTCACTAGACAAAAATCGGGAAGCACCTTTTGGATAAGCGCTTGGTCATTGCCGGTGGTCACGTGAAGGAAGGGGTTTAGAAGCCAAAGAAGCCATAGTTGACTGATTGTAACTGACAGAGAAGAAAAAGAGTCTCGATTGCCAGAGAAGCTAAGAAATATCAACATAACGCCCAATGATGATGAACGCATGGAGCTAACTGCCAGAGATGACGAGGAGTTTCCATGATGATCAGGTAGAGGACTCGACATGAAAAAAGCATGCAGAACAGAGAAGTGAAAGATCACTGTGAGTTATTTATGCAGCTATGAGGAAGATATGTAGTAAACAACCAGAAGGGGTAGAACAGTGACGCTGTAAAGAGCATGCAGAGGCATTGCGCAGAGGATGTAGTTGGTGCACAAAGAGTATAAAAACGTAGAACAGAGAAGAGATTGTGCGGTTGTTGTGAATGATTCATGTGGGTAGAAGAATGCGATGTGCAGGAGCTAAAGCACAAAAGAAGAAAGGAACATAAATGCATATCTGAGAGAAAAACAGAAAGTGCAGCAGATGCGAGGAGAGAGACACCGATGTAGGCAGAGAAGAGCAGTGTAGCAGAACAATGATGAGACTAGTAAGCCATAGATAAATGTTGTATCACTGTGATAAAGTTGTAAAAAGAAAAGATTTATATTTCAAGGTGGTAGGGAGGTGCTAGGGAGGATTGGTGTCCTCAGAGTTTCAAGTAGGTGCTTGAATACAAGGAGTTGTATCTTCCATATATTTGCAGCCAGAAAAACTAGGGTGGTAGGGTGGTGCAAGGGAGAACTATTGTTCTCTGTTATACATGTTAGTGCTTGTGTGACTGGAAGTTGGTGCTTCCATCCAGTTGGTGTGAGAACACTTAGGGAGTTGGTGCTTCCTTCTAGTGGGTGCTAGAGAAACTAGGGAGTTGGTGCTTCCTTCTAGTGGGTGCTAAAGAAACTAGCTAGTTGGTGCTCTCAACAAGTTTCATATTGCAAAACAGAGGTGGTAGCCTCACAATGAGTTGGTTCCCATAAGAATGATAATGTACCAAAAATAAATATGACTTATCATATCAATAAGAAGAGTTTTTCCCTTTATGGGTTTCCTCAGGAAATATCTGTCTCTATATATTTCATGTGTGTGATTGATTTTGAATATTCTATTGCTTACCTCCTTGTATTATTGTGATTGTCATTGAGTGCTCTGTAAAGAGTTTTAAAAAAGTATAATTTTTTAAGCATGGTAACAACTGATTCACCCCCCCCTCTCAGTTGTCCAATAGGACATTCCTAAGGGGTTGTTGATAGTGAAAGGAATCTACCATGGTCAATTGATGGATAAATAAGGTTCTTATAGTGATCTATAGTGATAAGATTAGTTTCCTAATGAGATCAATGGGTTTGTATGAGTGAGTTGCAAGCATTTATCCATGTTCCTTCACCCTAGACTACTACAAAAAAGGCCTTTGTTGATGGTCATGCTTGTGATGGGCCTTAAAGGTCATCACCAAATACATTTATGGAGATAATCGTTAAAGGAAAATATGTTGGAAATATTATTTTCATTGATGTCAAAGACAAGGGGATCCTAGAGATGTCCAAGATAAATATTACAATCCTACATATGTCCAAGACAAAGATTGCAAGATGGAGATTGTTGAAAGTATTACTATTGGATTTTTGATGGTTAGTTTGGATACCTTATATTTGAAGGAATTTTTACCCTACATACCTATCTCAAATGGGATCATGAGTTATATGGTTGGAAATATTATTTTGAGGCCTTTCCAATGGTATATGGAATTCCCTCTAACTCCGTAGGAATGAGGAGATATGAATTTTTTCGTCTGACAACCCAGCCAAAAAATTGAGGTCGGCTCAACCGGTATTTATAGGTTGGCCCTAAAAGTGGGGATATAATTACTATAAATACATGATATATTTTTTCATTTGGAGAGAAAATAAGCAGGCACTCAAGTCTTAGGTGCACAGAAGTGATCTAAGGTGCACTAAAGGTTCTAGGGTGTCTTTTTGGTGTACAAGAGAAGTCCAAGGGATTTTCTTGGGGTCTTTCTTGTTCTCAAGGTGTGCTATGAATGAATGGAGGTCTCTGATGCTACCATGTGCATTATTTTGAGGTTGTGATGTTTTTGTCAGTGGATGTTTTTGTTAGTGGATGTTTTTGTTAGTGGATGTTGCTATCAATGGATTTTGCCGTTAGTGGATGTTGTCATCAGTGCATGTTGTCGTCAGTGATTACATTTTTGGAATGATGCTATGAGGATTGCTAGGATTTGAAGGATTGTCTATGGAATGAAGAATGTAGGTGAAGTCAAAAGTACTTTGTATATGATTATATTGGATTGGTTTCTACACATATCTTATTGAGTTTGTGCTGAGTTGAGGAGATTTGTGTCTCCAGTAGGTTGGTGCCTACATCTTGTTGAGTTGGTGCTCAATTGAGGAGATTGGTGTCTCCAATAGGTTGGTGTCTACATCTTGTTGAATTGGTGCTCATTTAAGGAGATTGGTGTCTTCAGTAGGTTGGTGTGTACAATCTTTGTAAAAATAGGTTGGTTCCTATAGAAATTTATAAAGATAAGTTTATGGTTTTCTCCCGATTGGGTTTCCATGTTAAAATTTATGCATTATGATTTGAGTTTATATGTGATTATTGCTTCTTGGCTAATGAATGATTGATGAATGTTTAAATAAATTAAAAAATATATTATATTGATTCACCCCCCCCAAGTATAATCATAAGTTCAACAAAGGGTGTCAGAGAAGGTTCCTTTGGAAATAGTCTAACCGCTCGAAGGTAGGTCTTAGGAGCACACATGGTTGGTCAAGAAGAATCCCTCTTCATAGCCATTGATATAAATTCTACTGATAAAGAAAATGAATACAATCATAAATAAAAATCATATTCATAAGAGGAAGACATTGATGGGAAAGTGAATCTTGAAGAAGAACTTGTTAGTACCTTAGAAGAAACAGAAAGACTCATAGGAAAGGTTAAAAAGTAGAAAGAGAAATTGAAGAAATATGGAAAGAAGGATCATGATATTTATGAAACAGAAAAAACAATTATCATCCTAAAGGCTCAACTAGAAGAGGAAAAAAGGATAGAAGAAGTGGTGAGAAGCTAGCTAAAAGAAAAAGAAGAAAATTGCGAGAAGTTAGAGGATGAAATCATTTCCTTAAGAAAGGAAATAGAGAAAACAATTGGTTAGTTGAATACAAGATTGAAGATTAGAAAGAGTATTGAAATATTAGATGATATTATCAGTTTCCAAAGCTCACCATTCATCAAGATAGGTCTTAGCTATGATGAAAAACAAAATATCCTCGAGGGAGATGCAAGCACTAAGGTCACAGAGTCATCAGAACATGAAAATGAAGAAAATCATGAAATATATGCCAATATTATCGAAGGAAAGGAAAATAAATAATGACCAAAAGAAACCTAATTCTTCCCACAAGAATGAGTTCATAAGAGCTATTCCACCAGGAAGACCTTTCACATACCGGTACCAAAATCTATTTCTTGGATATTGTTTTGCTTGCAATAATTTTGGTCATAAAGCAATAGATTGTAGAGCTTATGCAAGAAGTGATCATACAAGAGACAAAAATAGAGGTTCTTACAAAACCTAAAAGGATGATTATGTGAGAAACAAAACCAGAAGTTCTCATGGCTTTGCTAACATAAACTACAATTCATTTTCTCCTCTACATGATATTGAATGTTATAAGTTCAATAACTACAGGAACATAGAACGTGACTGTAGAAGTAGAGAATAATAAAGTCTCCTAAACAAAATAGGGAATAATATGTTCTTACCAAGCATAGAAGAATACACTAGAGTGTGGAAAAGGAAGCAAGAGGAACCGAAGAAGGAAGAATGTGGACTTGCACTTTATGCTCAAAATAAAGGGAACCAAAGGTATAATGACAATGGATGTTCAAAACACATGAAATGATTGCTTTTGGATTTTTGATGGTAATTTTAGATACCCTATCTTTGAAGGCAATTTTACCCTACATACCTGGATAAAATGGGATCAAAATTTATATGGTTGGAAACCTTATTCTGAGACCTTTCCAATGGTACATGACATTATCTTTAACACCTTAGGAATGAAGAGATATTATTTTTTTCGTTCGACATCCCAGCTAGAAAATTGAGGTCGGATCAACCAGTATTTATAGGCCAATCCTAAAAGTGGGGAAAAAATTACTATAAATACAAGATAGATTTTTTCATTTGGAGAGAAACTAAGAAAGCGATCAAGTTTGAGGTGCACAAAAGTGACTTGAGGTGTGATAAAGGTGTTGAGGTGTATTTATAGTGTGTAAGAGAAGTCTAATGGATTTTCTTGGGCTATTTCTTGTTCTCAAGGTCTACTATGAAGGACTGAAGGTCTGTAATGTTGTCATGTGATTTTTCTTGAGGTTGTGATGTTTTCATTAGTGGATGTTTCCGTTAGTGGATGTTTCCATCAGTGGATGTTATTATTAGTGTATGTTGTTATCAATGCATGCTACCGTCAGTGGATGTTGTCGTTAATGATTACATTCTGGGAATGATGCGATGGGGATTGCTAGGGTTAGAAGGATTGTATATGGAATGAAGCATAAGGTGAAGTTGAAATTACTCTGTGTATGAAGATATTGGATTGGTTTCTACAAATATCTTATTGAGTTGGTGCTCAGTTGAGGAGATTGGTGTCTCTAGTAGGTTGGTTCTTAGTTGAGGAGATTGTTTTCTTTAGTAGGTTGGTGCCTACCTCTTATCGAGTTGGTGTTCAGTTAAGGACATTGGTGTCTCCAACAGGTTGGTGCCTACAATATTTGTATCAATAGGTTGGTGCCTACAAACATTTATAAACATAAGTTTATTATTTTCTCTAGATTGAGTTTCCATATTAAACTTTATGCATTATGATTTGAGTTTATATATGATTATTGTTTCTCGGATAATGAATGGTTAAATAAAGTAAAATGTATCTTATATTTATTCAACCCCTTAGTATAAGCATAATTTCAACACAAAAACCATAAAAACCATAAGTATCTTATTAAAATATTATCACCATAAATAGATTTGGTAACTAAAACAATAATAAGCCTTTTATTATTTTTATCAATTCATGCTTTAGAAAATTCATGCTTTAGAAAAACAATTAGTGACAATATTTATAAATTCATCACCAATTCTTATTTTTGTAACTAAACTTGGTGATATTCCCCTAATGCTCATCATCAAAAACTCCCTCATAATGATGGTAATGGTCATTAAACATCACCAAAGATCTTGATCTAATGGCTATGGCCACCAACTATCAAAAAATACATTGACCTAATGACTATGGTCACCAACCGTCACCAAATATAATGGAAGTGGTTATAAACTATCACCTTTGAGCCTTTTCCATACATTTACTACATTTTCTTTATATTTTTATTTAACTTTTAGCACTAATTTCTTAAAGTTAATGTTGTTATTTACCTTATAACTTATGTTTTACTTTCATTAACTTAAATTTAAAACATTAAAATTTAAAGTAGAATCCTCATTTGACAATGTTTGGTAATGGACATGTTGAGCATAAATAGTCACAAGAATTATCAATCAGTTCGAGAAGTACCTTTTCCTTTTGTATTGGCTCTACTTAGCCAAGTTACATGATCAAATCGGCTCATGGGAGCACTCCCTAGTTATAAATATTTAGTTCTAGTCATTAGAGAGTATTAGTTTGTAGATATTTTTCATATCATTAAATTAGTATTATTTTTATATACTGCTAGTATAGTGATTTGTGGTTCATTTACCACCAAGCCACTTTTTGGATAGTTTTTTCCTCATGGTTCAATTTGCTGGCCTCTATCATTTTGCATCATTATGTGCTTTTTTTTCTCTCCTTTATTACTTTCACACTCCCATATCCAGAACAATATATGTTAATGCTTATATTCACAAGTTTCTTTAGAAATAAAGCTCACTTTTGCAATTTCCAACATTACCCCTATTTGCTTACGATTCTAATTGTAATGACTCAATAAAATGTCACATTTTTATTACATTTTATTGATGGTTCTAATCACCCAAACCATGGTCCAAGGTCTAAGGCCATACCAATTGCCTCTAGGGATCATGACTAATGCACAATACCCTAAACCACCACATAAGGTTTACAGAAGGAATCTTTAACCTACACGAGAGAGATTGTCACCATTTGAGGATTAATGCACTAATATCATAATAAATTGTTTTTTCCACTTCCAAAATGTATCCTTTAGTATTTTGTTTTGATAAATTTACCAGAATGTTTTACTCTAACCACCATTTTGAGCACTCTTTAAACCATTGGAAAGAGAGGATAGAAATCTACAATTTTTTTATTACGCGATTTTCATGATTCAACATCGATCTATTCCTAAAATTGGAATAAATAAATGGGCAATAAGAAATGATACCATTTGATAGTGAATATATCTTTTGTATAGATTTTTAACATGACCTCCATTTTGAGCTCTCTTCAGACTATTTAACCCCATTTAGCTACAAATGGACCCTAATTACCCCTAATTGACCTCTAATTGACCCTAATTTACCCTAGTTACACATAATTAAACCCCTAATTACCCATAGTGCCCCCAAATTAACCCCAAATTATCCCATAATTGACCCCTACTTATCCCTAATTTACCACTAATTTCTTCTAATTAGCCCCATTTTCTTCAAAATGACCCCCCTTTTTTTTGTTTGCTAATTTATCCGTGTCCTGTGGGATTAGCCTGTGACTTGAGAAACCATGAATCAGGGGCATCTAAGCCATAAAAATCACTTGGGGATCGCACCTGGCGTAAGTCACACCAACCCTTAACATGGTTGGATTTTTTGTCCCCGTAGGTTTCGAACCGGTGACTTTAACAACAAGGAGTGGCTTAACAACACACTCTATCACCGACTGTCCTACACCTCGGGGACTTCAAAATGACCCCTTGTTAACACCTAATTGATCCTAATTATCATTAATTACTCCTAAATGACCCCTAAATTTGCATATTTGTGTACTAATTACCCCTAAATGACCTTTAATTACCCATAATTGACCCCAAACTACCCCTAAATGACCCACAATTACCTCATAACTCACCCCTTATTAGCTTGTAATTATCCCTAAATGACCCCTACTTACCCATAATTAACCCCCAATTACCATTAAATACCCCTAATTCACCCTTAGTTACCCCATAATTGACCTTTGATTACCACTAATTATCCCTAATTACCCTTTATTTACCTCTAATTAGCCCATAATTGACCCCTTAGTAACCCCTAATTACCATTAATTACTCTTAAGTTACCACCAATGATCCAAATGGATCATTATATTATTTTTCATATATTTTGGTACTTTTTGGGTGGAAAAATTTGAGCTATTGGCTAGTAGGGACCATTTATGGGTAGGTCCCACTTTGGTGATTTGGATTCTAGAACTATCTAGAGCCCATTTGAGGTTTTAAATGACTATTTTTGGAGTAAAAACTTTCCAAAAAGATCTGAGCCTCTTAATGTTGTTCTACACATCTAAATATTTCCAACGACAAATAAATCACCTCAATTGGAGTTCATACGTGGAAGTTAAGCCTCTTACAAGTTGGCATGTCCTATTGAACACCATGATACTGAGTGGATGGCATGTCATATCACATTACTCACACGTGTGGAGCTAGTCACATGTGGAATTTCAATAATATTCTAGAGGTTCTAAAACACTAACATTAATTGGGGCTTGAGGCATGCAAAAACCCTAAACCTAACCCTAGACAGATATCAAGATGTGTTAAATATTAGGCCACTAGAAAAGGAAGGAGATTGATTCTTATTGTATTGTTTATGTTCCATAGTTGACAAAGCATCTAGGAATGGGATAGAAAAGCATAACAGAGGAAGTAGAAGATCCTGTAGCATCCATATTGGCCACAATGTCCATGACAAATCCATAGCGACTGGCCCTTTCTTTGTATTTGCATTTCATAACTGAGAAGAAAAGAGTAGAGCATAGGTCTCAACTTCTAGCTAGGTTATTTTTGTATTAGGTTTTTCCAGGCTACATCTTGTGTTCATTGTGTGGATGGTGTGTTATTTTCTTTGCTTCTTTCTTTTTAGTTATTGTTATTCAATATTTTCATGCATTGAACTAGTAACATTAAATCTAAATCTAAAGTAAAACACTACATAATAAACTATTTCAAAATATTTCTAGATTTGTTGTGATGAATTGTTCTGATGGAATATCCATTGCATTTTTATAGATGATATTGGTATCAGAGTAGCTTTTTTTAGGGATTTGTGAAAAGTTGCAGGATCAAGGAAGTGGCAAAAGAAAGAAGTCTCAAAACCCTAACCATGGTAGATGAGTATCATAATTATAATCCAAGGGATGAGTTAGAGGAGATATTTTCCACGCTCGAAGCACAAGTCCTTGACATCTCTTGTAACATGGCCATTCTCATAGAAGCTCTAGAGAACAAGTTTAGACCTTTAAAGGAGTTTGGTATCTCTAAATTAGAATTTGAATTAGAAAAAAATATCGATATAATAAAAACAAATAAAAGGAGTAAAAAAATAGCCAGAGTAAGAGAGATCGAGTTCTAGTTCCATCACTTCTTCACAATCTCTATTTAAAGTGGAAGTGAAAGAAGACATCAAACCTTACCAAGGTGATATCGATGTTGTTAATTTAAATCAATGGTTGCAATAATTAGAAGTTTATTTGAGTGTTCATAACATAGGATAATAGAAAAATATCTCATTTTCCCAATAGAAGTTAAAGGGTCATGCCCAAACTTAGTGGGAAATTCAAATGAAGACACTTAGGCCAAAGGGTGATTCCCTAGTAACTAAAAAACATTCTTAAGTTTGAGTTCTACCCTATTGGGTATGAAGAGGAGCAATGGATCCATTGGCATTACTTCATAGGAGAATAGGAGAATAGAAAAATATCTCATTTTCCCAATAGAAGTTAAAGGGCCATGCCCAAACTTAATGGGAAAATTCAGAGTAGAGTGTCCAACAATGCACCATTGAGTTCAGAAAAATGGCTATCATGTTGCGTATATCTCCCAAGAACCCAAATGTACTCACCAAGTATTTGGGTGATGTACACAATAATTTACGAAGGCAAGTGATGCTTTATAAACTTTATATAATTGATGAGGCCTATGTGTAAAGACAATATTTGGAGAATATGGGTAAGAATAAAGGACAACCAAGTGGTTCCATGGAGAAATACCATCATGATGCCTCTGAGGAGGGAAAAACAAGATGGAAAGGAAATAACAAGAAGACCAAAACCACTGCACATTAGTGAAAAAATACAACCAATCACTATAACCAACATAATATTAACGATCACACATGAGATAAGTGTTGGAATCTACATGTAGAGTTGAATCCAAAGAATCGCAAGAAGGTTTATGAGAAGAAGAACATGCTAGCTATAGATTTAGGCAGTCAGGAAGATAATAGCTTAGATGTAGATTAAATTTTTTTCTAGACTATAGTACATAAGGAGGTGAATTTGAGTATTCTCCATTCCAGGGAAGAGAAGGAGGTGATGAAACTCTTCCATGTTAAGATCCAGATCAGGAATACAAAGGTGGATTATCTATTTGATTCAGGTTTGCATGCCAACCTCAGACCATAAGATATAATCAATAATATTGGATTTGGAAGTTCATGACCATCCTAACCCATATCCATCAAGATGTGTAAATACAAATGTAAAGCTTAGGGTTACTAATCAGTGTAAGATCATGTTTGCTATAAGTGAAAACTATATTGATGGAGTGGAGGTAGATGTAATACCCTTGATGTGTGTGGTGAAGTGTTTGGAATCCATTACATGTGTATGAGGGCTGAAATATTCATGAGGAGAGAAAAACAATACCGCTTGATCAAGGATGTAAAGTCTTTCATCATCAATTCACATAATGGTAATCTGATTTCTCCCTAGTAAGTGCTAACCAAGAAAAGAATTTGATTAATTGTATTAGGAAGTTTTTATTACTCTTCTTAAGAGAGAATTGGCCAATAGATGAATCAATAGAGGTAAAGGAATATCTGGAGGGTTGTACTAAATTGCAAAAACATCAGTTGCATGAGATTTTGTAGGAATACAAAGAAGTGTTCCAAGAGCCTAAAGGGTTATCATCCGTGATCCATGTGTTGGCACAGAATTGATCAGACCAGGTTCCTTCACAGATTGCCAACAAAAGGTACCGATGTAGTCTAGATCGTTGGCATTTTCATCTTCCTTGAAGGGAATAAGTCTCGCCCGAAGTGCAACCAAGACAAGGAAAATAGGTAAGGGTAAGATGAATGCTTAGACAAATCCATACAATCTTATGATCTCTGTAGTCGTGCACAAGATAGATTGAACTGAGAACTGTGTGAACATTCCTAACTCAGATTAAAGGAAACATAGTTTCATTGCAACCATAAAGAAATTATACCCCATTAATCAGATCTGACAAAAATATAATATGGAACAACATTCAAGATAATCTAAAGCTAAACAGACACAATAATTTCAAAATTTGAATCCCTCTTTGTAATAAATTCATAAGGTTCTTCTCAATCACATAACTCTACTCATATACAGACACAACTCGACCATGCCAAATCTTAACAACACTCTCTATTACTGCGAGACAAGGTTAACCCAAAACCCTTGCTCATTTTCCAATACAACCAGACATGAATCTTTTACAGACTTTGTCTGGTTCCAAAATCCCAAACTCTCAGAATCATAGCTAACATCTACCCAAAATGGAAAGTAATACAGAACTCGAACGCATTCCAACAACCTACCATTCATAATCATAATCATCAATCAACCCAAAATCAACAAACAATAATCAACCCTTTACAATCGTATTCATCCCATATATATAAGCCAGCTGGGATTTTTGTGTTTGAGACTTCGCATGCTTTCTTGTTCTCGTTCTATTGCAACTTATTTCTCCATGTTGGTGTTGTGTTGTCCTTCCTTCCAACCATTTTTAGTTTCTTTCCTTGTTCTGTTGTCCCGCTCCTCTGTGACTTGCACAAATTCTTTTTGACCAAAATTGGAACTGTATCATCCCTTACGGAAATTCTAACAACAAAACGAAGGGCCCAACTGGATCTAAACAAAATCGTTGACTCATCCTCGATTCAAGTCCTTGGTTCTTCTGTGGCCTTTGGATTGGCTTGTTTCTTTCCTTTGTCTTTTGTCTCTACTTTTCTCCCAACTTCTGCTTGAGTGATTTATTTTTCCACCTCTTCAAATGAAGGTCCCAACTCTGGGACAAATTTCAAGGCTCTCTTCTTTACCCCTTGGAAATTGACAACCTTTTCCTGCCACTTCCTGGTGAGGAGTGAAGCTTCAGCCATGAACTATTGAGTCACATCTGTAATGCATCCCTTAGGCTTGGACGCAACCAGGGAGTTCCATTTTGAGTCGGATGTAGCATCTACCTGATGCATCTTCATATATGTTGCCTAAACAACTAATCGAAACTCCCATAGCTATTTCTTAGCTACTGACTGTGATTTAAATAGAGCATTCAGCTCGTTGTCTGCTTGTTGGATCTGATCAAACTTTTCCTGTTGTTCCAGTGGATCCATGATGATGGAAACTTCCTCGTTAAGCAATTGGATCTTCATGCACAAATCCTCCAGGTTCTGGTTGCATCATGAAATGATCCCCATCCAGACACTAAATTCCCATAAAATATTTGTGCATTCTACAGTTTTCTAGTGGAGAGTTTCTCTTGCGTTATTTCCTTCGAGCACAACTCTTTCCATTTTCTCTTGAAGCTTCTATGGTTATTGTTATGCTTCCTACCGACTCTCCCACAACCAGGGATGATTATAAGGATGGAAATTTATTTTAAAATGTAGAAACCTTGGTGAATCTTACTAATCCTTCATATGCCAACTATAAATTTTTGGCGATTTTTAAGGTAAAATAATTTTATCCTATAGAATTTGGGCGAATCATTTTTAGAATAGCTAATTGTTTTTTGGGAAAAACCATGGAAAATTAGACCATGAATGAAATTTAGCCCCTAAAATCATCCCTGCCCACAATTGTGCTTCAAGGCTGTCAGTGCGAATGGCCAACTCCGACCATGCTACCTAGAGTAGCTCAATCTACTCCATCGACTCTCCTACTGCACTGGATTCAGGAAGTTGAGGTGTTGTCCTTCGGATTATTGGCCATGCTTCTGAAATATTTTCCTGGACCTTTTCCATTTTCTACTTCGCTTGGATCTTTCACTACTACATATTGAAAAATTTGCAACGACCACTTGCGACGAAAGTACTCTTTCGTCGCAACATTCAAGAGAAAAAGTTCAATTATTCAATTTTTTTATAAATCCACCATGTATTCGTCGCTATCTCGATGAATGTACTTTGTTTAAATTAATATGGTCAAATTTCGTCGCAAGAGTGACGAATGCTCGTTATAAGTGAATGTTAAAAGTGACCATTAAATATGACAAATAAATAGGTAAAAAAAAGAAATATTTTGGGTCACGGTCATCGCAATTGCGACGATTGTGACCTAAAATTGAAGTATAAATAATTGACGATTTAAATATGTTGCGAAAATCTTGCTATAACAATGACGGTTCCGAAAGGGTATTTTTGTGCAGAACTTGTGCGGAAGAATGTCGCAGAATATAGTTAGAGGTGGGGAAAAAGTAAAGCGGGTGAAAAGGGTGATGGTAGATGTTATTGTCTTTGTAAAAAATGTTGCCTCATACGTCCTGTAAGAATTTTAATAGCAACAACTACAAAACATTGTAAGAAATATGGGCACATTGATG
>CBVK0100228195.1:0-25640 GCA_900067695.1 Picea abies | reverse complement strand
AGTTTCATCTTCCTTCATCTCCAGCTGTTCAAACTGTATTCTGTAGGTTTGAAGCATTGCATCCTTTACCTTCTCATTACCCTCATAACTGTTAATGAGTTTGTCCCACATTTCTTTGGCAGTTCCTAGGTGCATAACTTTTATGAATTCTTCTTTTGCAAGCCCACTCATGATAGCATTCATGGCCTTAGCATTGAAGCTAAATTATAGTTTGTCATCCTTATTAGCTAGCACTACTGGCTTTACATAACCAGTATCTACCACATCCCAAACATCTGCACCTAAAGCCATGATGTAGGTTCTCATTCTAACTTTCCAGAAGGTAAAGTTTGTTCCATTGAATAGATGGGCCTTATTGGTTGAATTTCCTTCATGGCTTGACATGTTTAAGCTCTAGGATATACCCTTAGATAAAAGGGGTCGGCTTTGATACCAATTGTTGGACAACTGAGAGGGGGGGTGAATCAGTTGTTACCGTGCTTAAACAATTATGCCTCTTTTAAAATCTTTGCAAGGCACTCAATGATGATCACAATAATGCAGAGAGATAAACAAAGGCACATTCAACATCATTCACACACATGTGATACATAGAGACAGATATTTCCTGAGGAAACCCATAAAGGGTAAAAACCTCTTTTTCTTTATATTGATAATTAATAGTTACATTCTTTACATTATCATACACATGAGAACCAACTCATAATGAGGCTACAACCTTTGTTTTGCAAGCTGCAACTTGTTGAGAGCACCAACTCTCTATTTTCTCTAGCACCCACTAGAAGGAAGTACCAACTCCCTGGTTTCTCTAGCACCAACTAGAAGGAAGCACAAACTCCCTGAGTGTTTCCAGCACCAACTGGATGGAAGCACCAACTTCCAATCATACAGGAACCAGCCTGTATAATAGAGAGCAAGAGTTCTCCCTTGCACCACCCTGCCACCCTGGATTCTTTGGTTGAAACCAGATGGAAGCTACAACTCCCTGTGTTCAAGCACCCACTTGAACCTATGAGGACAACAATCTTCCCTAGCACCTCCCAACCACCTTGAAATATTACTTCTTTGTTACTCAAAATTATTACAGTGATATAATGTTCAACAATGGCTTACCAGACTCATCATTTTTCTGCTGCATTTCGTTACTCTGTCTACCTCATTGTCTTCATGCACACCTCACTTGCGTTGTCTCTTCTTCTGCCTTTTATGCTCTTTGCTCCATGTCCATTCACTGCATTGTTCCTCTTCTGTGTTATTCATATTCTGCACTCTCCTCCTTCTTCACACATGAATCACCTTCACCAACAACAACCACCTTCACCAACAACAACCACAGCAAACTCCAATAGCAACAGCAGCCACTTCTCTTCTCTGTACCGTGTATATATAGCTTATGTGCATCTTGTGCATGCAATATTCGCCATTCCTCTGCATGCTCATACCGTGCCAATCTCCTCCACATCTCAAGTTCTCTGCGTGATGATCATCGTGACTCTTCAACTTCTCTGGCGGTTTTCCCACGCGTTCAACATCACTGTATGTTGTACTAAGATTCCTCAGCCTCTCTGGCAGTTTGAGACTCTTCATCCTCTCTGTGACAGTCGAGCTCACCTTATCTGTTTTAGTTACAGGCTTCCACGCTCATCCATCTATATATCCCTTCTAAGAATAGTCTTCCTTCACTTGGACGAAGCTTGGAGACTCTTCATCTCCTTTGGCGATCACACAGGGGTCTCTTTGAATTCTCTAGAAGACGCCATCAATGGTTTCTGGCAGTTTCACTGTGTCGTGCATCAGTAGCCCTCCGATCAACACTTGATATGACGGTTCAGATTACATCACGATTTCACATATCGCGATATCGGGATTCCTGATGTCAATAATGTTTGACATGTCTAACTCTCGATCCCCAATGCCTCTCCATTGACTGGAATCAACGATCCAGATTTGATCTTGATTCAACGGCTGCAATTTAAGTTGTGATTTTGCATATCGAGAAATCGGGATTCCTGTTGCAGTGTTTGTTTGACATTTCCAAAACGCGATCCTCGAAACTCCGACGTGGTGTCCATCTGCTAACATCACACGTGGAATGACATGTGTTGAATACTGCCATGTGTCACTCTAATTCATGACTTACATGTGCCTGAAATGTTGAATCAGTCTAACACTTGTCATTACCTGGTTGTGCCACATGTTCCTAGCTGACATGGTCTGCTGACGTGAGTTGGGTAGACAATCTAGATCACATCTTTATCTGACGGTTCAAGTTCAGTCGGGATTTCACACATCGTGATTTTAGGATTCTCCATGTCAATATTCTTTGACATTTCCAATTCTCAATCCTCGAAACCCCGAAAGGGATTCGGGTCAACGGTTCACATAACCCCCTGAGATGGACGGTCCTCCTGCTTCCAGGATTTGTGAGTCCTCTACTCCTTGCACTTTTTAAAGATCGTGCAGGTTTTCCTTGATCCAATGGTGGTTGGACCTTGCACTTAGATTTGACGCCTCTAACTTCAATTAGCCCTCTGGCTAAGCTCGTGGTCCACATGACCTACCCCTATATGACCGTAGCCAAATCCCCTCATCAGGGTTTCAGACTTTCCAATGTCAAAACATGTATTTCCTCAGGATTTGTGATCCCTCGAATCCCGACGAACTCTTTACACACTAGCTCTCCTAGCTAGGCTCTTGGCCCATATGACCGTTATCCTCTTGACCTCAGTCTTACCACTCGTCGGGGTTTTGAGCTTTTCAATTTTGCAATGCATTGGCTCACGGGATTCCTGATATGTGAAACCCCAATGAGTCAACCCTCCTTTCAGGATTTCACTTGGCTTTTCCCGATTGTAAACCTCGTGCAGCTCCTGAGTCAACCCTCCTTTCAGGATTTCACTTGGCTTTTCCCGATTGTAAACCTCGTGCAGCTCCTGTCTGATCTGACGGCTAACGTGATTTCTGAATGAGATCCAACGGCTCTCGATCTCTCCCTTCTGTAGGCTTCTCCTGAGCTCCTCTTGGACGTAGAAACCAACAGTCCAGATCTTCTTCTTCAGTCGATCTGACGGTGGCTGTGCTCCTTCCTGAGCTTTGCACACTTTCCTCCCAACCTTGGGAGAATTACAAGTTCTCAATGGCCTTGAACTTTGTCTTCCTTCTCCTATATGAACTCCTGTATCTTGAGCTTTGTTGTGTGCGTTCTCCTCGACATTGTTCCTCCTGAGCTTTCACTTCCAAATCCCCAAGGAATTCTTGGACTTCTGCGCCTCTGCAAAGTCTTCACATGCACACTCAGTGCTATCTCTCTTGAGCTTCTCACACGCTCAGATCCTTAAGGTATTTTATCCTTCTTCCTTTCTCTTGCAGATGGATAAATATGGATGCCCTTAATTTTATCCTTCTACCTGTTAAACACACTGCGTTCGACTCTGCGCTAATTCCTCTTGAGCTTACGTTGTTCCTATTTTTCCATCGATGCACACTTTGATCCTGCCATCTTCACTGTTGTACTTGCCATCAATTACAAGCATACGCTACCTGTTAAACATTTTCCAATAAAACAGAGATATAGCTATTGAAAGTAAACACAACTAAACTAAATTTATAGTAACAATCTATCAATTAACTGATACTAGTTATAAAATGCACTGAAATAAAGAGGTAAAGGGTGAGATACCTAGGAATACTTTTACATGACATGAGGAATTGGTGAAACACCTACATTGTCTTGGATAGATGACAACCAATTAATATGAATATAAAAAATAAAACCTAAAAATTAAGGGGAAACTGGGATGATTTCCCCAAGTGGAGCAAGAGGGGATAATGGGTTGGAAAACACTCCCTTGGGGAGAGGAGAAACAAAAATAACAAATTAATTTCCCTTCTTAAAGGAAGGGGGGAAACAATAATGAAATCAATGATAAAAGGGAATGCACACAACAGTCACCTTAAGGGATTAAGTAATCAACATAGTTGATCCAAAAGAGAAGGCTACAATGTGCAAAATAGACAAGAGATATACATAGAAGAGAAAAATGTTATCCAAGGCTACAGGAAGGAAGAAGGTATAGTTTATGGATAGGTATCTATCATCACAATTCAAATTTTAATATTAATCGATGTTATGATGATACTCATGGAAGAAGGTAGAGAATTTGGAGGCAGATCACCCCACACTTTTGGCAAGGAAATGGTCCTAGGAAGGTTGAGCACAAAAGGAGGGTACATGCCATGGTAGAATGAAGGAACTAGACTTTTAGGTTTAGGGGAAATGTCACATCGATGCATAAATATCATACATCAACTAAAAAAAAATGCATATATATCATACATCATATAAAAAAATAAAATGTCAGTACTAAAATAACAAGAAAATCCATATGACAATAATGGAGTGTTTTGTTGAAGGATAACACTACAAAGAAAATCCAACCCTAGACCTACACTTTTAGATCCAAAACTATAATATGAAATTGATTACCCTGGGATGAACAAGAATTGTAAATGACATGAAGTCACAATGGAAGTGAGAGGTGTTTAAGAGAAAAATAGAATTGGAAATGGAAATAATTAATTTATTATCAAATTTTAAAATTGAGCTAGTACATAGATGATATGCTAGAACTAGGCATGATTGCTTCCAAGTCTCCATGTGGGTAAGCTCCAGCTTCAAACCATGCCAAATATTTTGAGAATTGATCCCACTAAGTTAGGTTTGGAGGTTTCCACTAAGTCGAGTTCACAAGTGAGTAAGCAGAATGACGTGTTCAAAATTGAGTGAATGAGAGATTTTGAGATGAGTTGTATGACACCCTGTCAAATTGTACAATAAGTGGGTGGAATATTAACATAGTGTAAGTGGGTGGCATATTGACAAAGATGTGTTAGATATTTATAACATCTTATATCTATGAAAATATAAATGCAAGCATATATTGCGTGGATCTTTGAATACACATTCTTGTAGAGCTTATGTACTTCTCAACCTTCCACTGATTCATTTTTCATGCGTATGCATTGCATCAAACTTGTCGTAAATTTTAATCATTGCTCATTTCATTTCATAAATCCTGGAATGTATACATCGCTTGTTTAAATAAATTGTAATGGTATTCCATCTTCAATTATTCATTCATGATCATCTTTGGACATTTTCCATTTTTTTTTTTTTCTTGATTGAACTTCTATTAACTTTATGCACGTTGCACATACCAAATGACTATATTGACAACTTATAACATCTGACTGATAGTCTTGAAAGTGAACATGACTATCAGTTTGATGAGTTTCTTGAAAAAAATAGTCTTTCAATACGACGGATCCTCTTTCATATATAAAATCGTTATCATCAAAATCTTCTAATAAACTCATCTTTTGTTTTGTGCACTGCATTTGATGCAAGAGCATCTCAAGCGAGCCAGCGCAGAGACAATGGACAGCTGGACAAGCGCCCAGCACAAATTTTGAAATTGTCTTGAAGTTAATGCACCAATCTTAAATGAGATAATTAAGGAGGAGAACACTTGTATAATGTAAACGAACCTTGAGCGATTCACTCTCATCCTTAGTAGGTAGAATTTATAGTAGTTTATGAAAGTAGATAGAATTGAATGTTAGATTAGACAGTTTTAGAGCGCAAGAGGGAAACAGAATATAGACACCCTCATTGTGTATTGTAAAGGGAGAGTGTGAAGAGCATAGAAGAGAAAGAGCAGAGAGCTGTGTGAAGACACCCATGTACAAATATTTGAATTATTAGAGAAAGATTTGATTCAAAATCATGGCATTGTGTTTGCTCCCTGTGTATGTATATTGAATGTTATGCTCATGGTTATTTTACTCTTTCTACTGTACATTTGCTTTTATGCCATGTATGAATGATTTCTTGTTGAATGTTTGAAATCTAAGAGGAAAGGGAAAAGGAATGAGTTTCAATTGTTTCTCTATCTGAGCAACAGTTTCTGCAAGGAGTGCAGTTGAATTGTCCTCAAGGAGTGCGTCAGCAAAGGGTTCAAAGGTTTGTCTCTGAAAGCTCAGACTAGATAGCTTTTGTTCTCATTCCCTCAGAAGTGCAGTTGGGCACATGAGACGTGCAAGGAGTGTGTAGGCCAAGTAAAGTCTCATAGTTGCGAACCTGAGCAAAGTATTAAGAGACTGCTGTTGTAGGTGTGCGCAGAGTTGAAAAGAGTTCAGCACTTGGAAGTGTTTGAAAGTCTGCCGCAAGGAGTGCGTGCAAGGGTTTTCTGAAAGGCTCGAAGTCGTGGGAAATCTCAAAGGGATCTGAACCTTTGAAGGGGTCGAAGGAAGGAAAGAGTCCAAGTACCTTGGAAAATTTGAAGGAAGGCATAGCGACGTTGGACCGCAAGAGGACAAGTTCTCAAGGGAAGAGATGGATGGTCGGAATTCTCTGTGGAGAAATCACAAAGTCCCATGAACCATCAGATCTCATGGAGGAGCAGGGGAGTTATGGTGAGTATTCACAATGGTTATAAGCCCAAGGAGGAGTAGAGCCATAGATCCAAGCCACAGGGGCTGTTGGATTTACACGTGGAATTATATTTCAGGGTTTCGTGGATTGAAGTCCCAAAATCTTTGCAACAGGACTCGCAAAATCACGAAACACGAAGTCGTGAAGAGTTAAAAGGATGGTGTTGGGCCAGAAGAGTCAACGAGTCGGATAGGTGGCGCACTATTAGCATTGAATTCAATTTCGTTGACCACTCGAATTTTCATAAGTTGAAGTCCCGAAATGGCAAAAAGTCTAGTTGTGGGGCTAGTGCTAGGAACCGTGTCAAAATTTGACATTTTAGCATTTTTGGAAATAGAGAATTGAGATTTTGGGGCTTGTGGAATAGAGTTGCATGTCATCGCAACTTGCGAATGCATGAAAGACGAAAAGCTGGAGTTGACATCAGAGTTTCGGAGTTCAGGATTCAGGGGTCTTCGTGAGCAGGTGATCGACCACAGGATTCGCGATATCGTGACGTCTAATTCCCCGAAGCGTGAGCGATGAATCTCACGAGGTTTCACTGTGGGTGAAAATTTCTCAAAAGGGAAATAGAAGAGCGGTTGTTGAGAGCTCTTTGGGCCAGTGGTGAAGGAAAGATCCTATTGACGTGGACCTTCCGACCTGCGGGTTGAGGAGGGGCTGCATCAGGTTTGGTATTAGAGCTCAAAAAGGTTCTTTTCTTTTTGTAGCAGAGAAAAGGATAATTCACCATGCCTCCAAGGAGAAGGGACAGACAAACACCCGATCCACTAGAGGAGAGGGAAATGCTGAGAAGAGGTATGCAGATGACTGATCCAGCCATGGAAAAAGAAATGTGTGATTTACGCGCCAGACTTGAAGACATGGAGACAACACAGAGGCGCACAGTCAGTGCTGGGGATCTTAGTGATTATGAAAGTAAAATTGAGGCTGAACATGAAGAAGAGGAAGTTGCAACCGAAGATGCAATAAACAAATGTTTGATCAGAGCTATTGCAAGAATGGGTGCAAGAGAGAAAATGGACGTTCTAGTTTATGAGGGAAATCTAGATGTAGAGGAGCTTCTAGACTGGATTAGAGCTCTGGAAACATACTTTGACTATGAAGATGTCAAAGAGGACAAGAAGGTCAAACATGTTGTCACAAGATTGAAGGGACATGCAGCATTGTGCTGGGATGAGCTACAAGCTGACAGATGCTACAAGGGAAAGAAAAAGATCAAGAGCTGGGATAGAATGATCGCAAAGATGAAGGCAAAATTCATCCTCAGATATTATCAAATTACTTTGTTCAGGAGAATGCAGAACCTGAGATAGAAGCTGATGACAGTGAAAGAATACACTGAAGAATTCTATAAGCTGAACATCAGGGCAGGTCATCGGGAGAGCGATGATGAAAAAGTTGCAAGATACATGAATGGTCTGAGATATGACATTCAGGATGAGATGAGCATGGTAACCATCCGAATGGTGGAAGATTCTTATCAGATAGCTCTAAAAGAGGAAGAGAAGATGAGCTGAAAACAGGGTCAAAGAGGGCGAGGCAGAAGTCAGCCCAAAGGCAAATCAGTTACCCAGGATAAAAACCAGAAATGCAAGGAGAAATGGAAGAAACCTCAGACTCGAACTGAGAGAGGTGGAATCTCACATCGAGGGACATATGCTAAACAACAAGGGAAACATATCAAACAAATAGGAGAGTATGCTAATAATAATATTTTTCCTCGTACCAGAGGTAGAGGAAGAGGAAGAGGTGGAGTAATAACATGCTTCACATGTGGAAAGACTGGACACAAGTCTTATGAGTGTCCAGACAAAAATAAAGGAGGTGGTCAAACTCACATCGCCGAAGCACAAAGGCGGGATGTTGAGGCAGAAGATATTGAAGGTGGAAGATCGTTGATGATGCAGAAAGCTCTTTTGACACCAGAGAAGGAGGTGGAGAGTTTAGTCCAAAGAAACTGACTTTTTCGGACTGCTTGCAAGACCAAGGACAGGGTATGCAAGGTCATTGTGGACAGTGGTAGCACGGATAATCTCGTTTCTACAGAGATGGTAGAAAAGCTAGAGCTGGAGACGATTGATCATCCAAGCCCATACAAGGTTTCGTGGCTACAAAAAGGACATTAGGTAACTGTCACTAAATAGTGTTTGGTTGAATTTAAGATAGAAGGATATAATGATAAGATACTTTGTGATGTTATTCCTATGGATGTTTTTCATCTATTGTTGGGTAGACCATGGCAATATGACAAAAATGTGATTCATGATTGGAGAATGAACACATACACCCTGGAGAAGAATGGGAGAACTCACATGTTGCTTCCAATCAAGGATAAGGAGGTGAAACTGGAAGTAAGTAACACCAGACTTCTCATGAGTGGGAAGGAACTTCTTACAAAGGTTAAGAAGAAGGAGGAATTGCAATTCATTGTGGTCAGGAAGCCTAGAATTGTTTTGACCAGCACAAGGGTGGATGATTTACCAGAAGAGGTTCAGGAACTACTGGAAGAGTTTGCTGACATAGTGGTGGATGAACTACCTCATTCGTTGGCACTGATTAGAAGTGTGAGTCATCATATTTATCTCATACCAGGAGCCAGTTTGCCAAACAAAGTCACATACAGATTGATGCCGCAAGAGAATGAATAATTCAAAAGACAAGTCCAAGATTTGTTGGACAAAGGTTTGGTCAGGGAAAGTTTGAGTCCGTGTGTTGTTTCGACAATACTCAGTCCAAAGAAAGACGAAGGCTGGAGGATGTGTACTGACTCGAGGGAGATAAACAAGATAACCATCAGGTACAAATTTCCATTGCCAAGGATGGATGATCTGATGGATTGCTTGAGTGGGGAAAAATTCTTTTCAAAGATTGATTTGAAAAGAGGTTACCATCAATTCCGCATGAGAGAAGGCGATGAGTGGAAGACATCATTCAAAACCAATGAAGGTTTGTATGAATGGATTGTTATGTTGTTTGGCTTAACAAATGCGTCGAGTACCTTCATGAGGTTGATGAACGAAGTCCTGAGGGAGTTCATCAGAAAATTTGTTATCGTATATCTGGATGACATACTGGTTTTTAGTAAAATAGTGGCAGAGCATATGAAACATTTGGATACAGTGATGCAGAGGTTACAGCAGGAGAAGTTGTTGATAAACATGAAGAAATCCTCATTCATGAAGACAGAGCTCATTTATCTGGGGTTTGTTATTTCTGTAGATAAATTGAGGATGGATCTAGATAAGGTGGAGGTAATCAAGAATTGGCCATCACCAAAAAACATATTTGAGGTGAGAAGTTTCCATGGATTGGCTAGTTTCTACCGAAAATTCATTAGAAATTTTAGTGGAATTAGTGCATCAATGATGGACACAGTGAAGAAGAGACATAAGTCTTTTCACTGGATAGAAGAAGCCGAGAAGAGTTTTAATCTTTTAAAGAGGAAGATCATGGAACAACCAATTCTGGTGTTGCCGGATTTCCAAAGGACATTTCCAGTAAAATGTGATGCAAGTGGATTTGCAATAGGGGCAGTCTTGAGTCAAGATGACAGGCCGATAGCGTACTTCAATGAGAAGATGAATGAAACGAAAGTGAAATACTCCACTTATGATAAGGAGTTTTATGCTATCATTCAGGCATTGAAGAAATGGAGACATTACTTAATCCCAAAGGAGTTTGTCTTATATAGTGACAATCATGCACTACAGTTTGTGACTCAACAAGAAAAGTTGAATCAAAGACATGTTAAATGGGTGGAATATATGAAAAATTTCACTTTTGTGATTAAACATATTTCTGGTACTGCTAACAAAGTTGTTGATGCTTTGAGCAGGAAGTGTTTGCTATTGCAGGAGTTCAGAGTCAAAACATTGGGTTTTGATGATCTCATGGATATGTACATAAATGATCCAGATTTTAAGGAGGTGTATGAAGCAACTGAGAATCCAATTCTCGGAGATAGAAGCTAATGGGTAGAATACATGATCTAGGAAGGATTACTATTTAAAGGTAATTAGCTGTGTATTCCAAAATGCTCCATGAGGGAGAATTTGCTGAACGAGAAACACAGTGGAGGATTGATTAGGCACTTTGGTCACGACAAGACATTTGCAAAGTTGAATGAGTCATATTTTTGGCCAAGAATGTGAGCAGACGTCAAGAGATTCATGGACAGATGTAGAATTTGCCAGCATTCTAAAGGAAGGAGACAGAATGCAGGATTTTATCAACCATTTCCCATACTTGAGAGGTCATGGGATGCAATCAGTATGGATTTTGTATTGGGGTTGCCAAGAACACAAAGAGGGTTTGATTCAATATTTGTCGTGGTGGATATATTTTCCAAGATGGCACACTTCATTCCATGTCAGAAAACCAGTGACACAACTCACATTGTGAATCTGTTTTTCAAAGAAGTCATTCGACTTCACGACTTGCCAAGGAGCATAGTTTCGGATCGAGACACTAAGTTCATAGGGCACTTTTGTAGAACCTTATGGAAGAAGCTGGGAACTAACTTGTCATTTAGTTCGACTTATCATCCTCATACAGATGGACAAATAGAAGTGGTGAATAGGAGTCTGGGAGACTTGTTGAGAAGCCTGGTGACAGAACACCACAGCCAGTGGGACAACATATTACCACAGGCGGAATTTGCTTATAACGACTCAGTTAACAGAAGCACAGGGAAAAGTCCATTTTATATTGTCTATGGCATGCAGCTGAGAGGAATTTATGAATTGAGGGATTCAGAATAGATTTCGACTGGGAGCGCTAGTGCAGAGGATTTCACAGAAGAAATGAAGGAACTTCACAGCCGAGTGAAGGAGCGATTGCAGAATTCAAGCAAGGAATATAAGCACAGAGAAGATCAACATAGGAGACAACTTCAATTTGAGGTTGGTGATTTGATTCTGGCACATTTGATAAAGGAAAGGTTCCTGAGAGGAACATATAATAATCTAAAGATGAAGAAAATCAGACCATGCAAGGTCTTGAAGAAATTTGGGGCAAATGCTTACGAGATTGAATTACCCGATGGGATCGGAATTTCTGCGATATTCAATATATCAGATTTGTACCCATATAAAGATGAGGAAACAGGGATAGGAATTGAACAGCCAAAGGTCCAGTGGACAAAACAGATGCCAGTTGTAGAAAAGCCGCAGATGGAGCACATACTAGACAAAAGGGTCAGCAAGAAGACCAAGTGGAAGCAATACCTTGAATATTTGGTCAAGTGGAAGGACCATCCTGTTGAAGATGCCAGCTAGGAGAATGAAGCAGAGATCTAGAGATATGGACAAACAGTGTGCAATCTCATGGACAAGAGCCCATGAAAATTTTCAAGCAAGGGAGTATGATGCAGGAGCATCTCAAGCGAGCCATCGCGGAGACAACGGACAGATGGACAAGCGCCCAACAAAAATTTTGAAATTGTCTTGAAGTTAATGTGCCAATATTAAATGAAATAATTAAGGAGGAGCACACTTTTATAATGTAAACATACCTTGAGCAATTCACTCTCATCCTTAGTAGGTAGAAGGCATTAATGAAAGTAGATAGAATTGAATGTTAGATTAGACAGTTTTAGAGCGCAAGAGGGAAACAGGATATAAACAACCTCATTGTGTATTGTAAAGGGAGAGTGTGAAGAGCATAGAAGAGAAAGAGCAGAGAGCTGTGTGAAGACACCCATGTACAGAGATTTGAATTAATAGAGAAATATTTGATTCAAATTCATGGCGTTGTGTTTGCTCCCTATGTATGTATATTGAATGTTATGCTCATGGTTATTTTACTTTTTCTACTATACATTTTCTTTTATGCCATGTATGAATGATTTCTTGCTGAATGTTTGAAATCTGAGAGGAAAGGGAAAAGGAATGAGTTTCAATTATTCCTCTATCTGAGCAAGATTTCCTACAAGGAGTGCAGTTGAATTGTCCGCAAGGAGTACGTCGACAAAGGGTTCAGAGATTTGTCTCTGAAAACTCAAACTAGATAGTTTTTGTTCTCATTCCCTCAGAAGTGCAGTTGGGCACAAGAGTTGTGCAAGGAGTGTGTAGGCCGAGTAAAGTCTCAGAGTTGTGAACCTAAGCAAAGTATTGAGAGACTACTGTTGCAGGTGTGTGCAGAGTCGAAAAAAGTTCAACACTTGGAAGTGTTTGAAAGTCTACAACAAGGAGTGCGTGCAAGGGTTTTATTAAAGGCTTGAAGTTGTGGGAAAGATCATAGGGATCTTAACCTTCGAAGGGGTCGAAGGAAGGCAAGATTCCAAGTACCTTGGAAAATTTGAAGGAAGGCGTAGCGACGTTGGACCGCAAGAGGACAAGTTCTCAAGGGAAGAGACGGACGGTCAGAATTCTCTGTGGAGAAATCACGAAGTCCCGTGAAACGTTAGATATCACGAAGGAGCAGGGGAGTTATGATGAGTATTCCCAAAGGTTATAATCCCAAGGAGGAGTAGAGTCGTAGATCCAAGCCACAGGGGCCGTTGGATTTACACGTGGAATTATATTTCGGGGTATCGTGGATTGAAGTCCCGAAATCTTTGCAACAGGACTCGCGAAATCATGAAATGTGAAGTCACAAAGAGTTAAAAGGATGGCATTGGGCTAGGAGAATCAACAAGGTAGACAGATGGTGCACTATCAGCGCAAAATTCAATTTTGTTGACCACTCGAAGTTTCATAAGTTGAAGTCCTGAAACGACAAAAAGTCTAGTTGTGGGGCTAGTGCTGGGAACCATGTCGGAATTTGACATTTCGGGATTTCAGGAAATAGAGCATTGGGATTTCAGGGCTAGTGGAGCAGAGTTGCATGTCATCACAACTCGTGAACTCATGAAAGCCGAAAATCCAGAGTTGACATCGGAGTTTCGGAGTTCGGGATTCAGGGGTCTTCATGAGTAGGTGCTCGACCACAGGATTCACGATATCGTGAAGTCCGATTCCCCAAAGCGCGAGGGAGGAATCTCACAAGGTTTCACTATGGGTGCAGATTTTCTGAAAGGGAAATAGAAGAGGGGTTGTTGAGAGCTCTTCGGGCCAATGGTAAAGGAAAGATCATGTTGACGTGGACCTTCCGACCTGGGGGTTGAGGAGGGTTGCGTCAGCATCAAATCATATTTCACATTTTTAGTGTTATCTACAGGTGCAACCATGACAAAGACATCTCCTGCAAATAATTCGATATGTTCCAACACGTAGTTTTTGTTAGATTAGAACACATGCACGTGCCATTAAACTCGTACAAGTACATCTACAAGTTGTTTAAATATTTAACAAATATATTTTCAAACAATTGTAACATAAAACTTACCTTCTCTAACAAGATCAAAAAATATATTTCCATCAACTATCACTATAGTTTCATTTGATTCCATCTCCTCTGAGCTTGTAAGTGGAATTTTCCCTTTTATATTAATTTTGGTATGTCTCCAATCTTTAACATATTCCGCATTTTCATTTTCGCAAATCTCTATGGATTATGTGTCCTCTATGAAAACTGAAAAAAAACAAGACTCATTTCTTCTATCAAATGCAAACACATTTTGATATTGTTTTGTTTTAACTGAATGCAGTTTTTGTGTCTGATGTATTGTATCGGATTCATATGGGATTGATCTATTTACATATTGGATTCCAACATACCAAAAAACTATGCACAAGAAAAAAACTTGTTAACTTGAAATCTATCAAGAAAATGATTGAAGATCATATAAATTTGATCACGTGCATTCAAATATCGTGTGGACATGTGTAACATGTATATATAGACACGCCTACGCACATCCCTTGATGGATTATTTTCGTGCCTTGGAATCATTTTGCACTATTCAACAAATTGATCAGTGGATTCAAATCGATTGGCATGAGAGTTCATTTGATACCTTCAAAGTGCTCATTTTGCACGTGCCCCTGCTCCGTCGTGCTCACCTTTTCCATGACCAGTCTAAAAGAAAATCCAACAATGTGTAATGTTTGATTTCTTATGAAGACGAAACAACCAATAGAATGATCATGAAGATTTGAACTGACTTGCACATCCATATGACCATATCCAATGTCGATTGAATCCGATCTCATGTTCTTTCAATGAATCATAAAATTTATCAAAACAATGGTGTACATAATGTGTGTCATGTGCGCGATCATCACTTATATAAAAGTTATATTCTGTAATAACATGTTGATTGTTATTGGTGATTTCTATCTTATCCAGACTCCATTGAGCATGTCTATATAGAACGTGGACAAATATAGTGACTTGATCATAATGATAATATTCACTCTGTATTTCTTTTTGTGTAGTGAATGTGTAATTCTATGCAAAATCAATTACAAACAAAATTGTCCCTAGTGGAAACACTTCACAAGATTGTTTGAATTGTAGGCCTTTCCATCAAGCTCTATATGAATTCTTGGTGTATTTAAAAATTTATTTCTCAAATTACTTCAAAAAATCTATCACACAGATTTTATATACATTCAAATCAATCCTTTTGGAAATAACATTTGAATAATGTGGAGTTGTGTCGTTGATATATTCATATCTCTTCTGATTGACTTTTATATTGGAGAATGATTGATCATTCATATCAATAGGATACTTTGAGTGAAAAAAACTTAGATTTTCACGACGATCACTTTTCTTTCCAGCAACACATTTTTTTGGTAAAATAATTCATCACCTTCTCTTTCACATAGAATTTCAGATACAAAAGCATGTAATGTGGAAGGAGGAGGTGAACTTAGCCACAAATGTTTACCAAAATCAAGAAAAGTGTCCTAATATAACTCAAATTCCACATGATAACGACAATAACAAGTGTCATGAACAGTGATGGGTCTAACAAACCATGTTTTTTGTTGCACAAATGTATGGATGGAAAATTTAACTTCTTTGTGCTCTTCTTTGAACTTAGTAAAAAATTATATTTGTGGCATTGACAATATGTTTTGGATGTTCTTCATATTTTTTCGTGCTATTCTTCATCGCAACACATCCCTTGTATGTGGTGAAACACGAGATTTTGTCAACCAACAATTACAGGCCGATCCTTTACCATTTTCTACAAGTCTACCTTTGTAGGGTTGTCTAAAAATCACTATCCAACAAGCAAGTTCAGCATTTGCATCTATTTTCAATCAAAATTTTCTATGTTTGTACAATTCTTTTCTTGAGGTTCCCATCGATGTTTCCATGTGTTGTGTCAAATGATATTTTATATTGCTAGATGAAACAATTGTTGCTTGTATCACTCTACGTGCAACACTGACATCTTTTTTTCAAGATTTTCCAAAAGATTTTAATACAATAGTTATATTATCAAAGACATTTTGTTTCACCTTTGTATCTTTTGTCAACTTTTGAATACCCAATAATGATGTAGCTTTTTTTAACTTTCTTGACTTTATTAGACACAGTAAAATTTGAGCTTGTATTGTTACTAATTCATCTTTGAAAAAAGTATTATAGATATTCTTAGTTTGATATCTTATATAATTCTTAGCTTCTTTCTTCCCAAATTTGTCAGTATCAACATTTTTTAATATTTCATCATCAATGTTGATAGATTCTCCTACATATTTCAATTTAAAGTTTATATTAAAAAACAAAACCCGAACATATATTCACTAAACTATATGCAAGTGTTCATCTTGTATTATCTAAATTTATGTACATACCTATAGGTGATTTGACTTCTGCTTCAATTTTGGTTCGAATGACTTCATCGACGTTATGAGACAAATATATTTATGTTTTTTGAAAAACATCAAATCATAATTACAATCAATTATATTAAAAAATAATTTGAATTTGAATTCTATACTTTTAATAAAGATAATATGTGCATGCATATCTGGTTGGACTTCTTCTTGTTGAAAATCTCTATTTACATTATCACTGTTTCTTTCTTCACCACTTGTATGTTCTCTTTTATTTCTCCAATAATTCTCTTTCCTTTGTTCGTTAGGGTGAGTTTCGTCTCGAGTGTGATCAAATTTTCTCTTGCGCAAACTTTTGTTTCCCATGATTATAGTTCTCTGTAAATGTTTTTAAAAAAATCAACATTTCAGAATAGTCTCAGAAAACTTCATTGTCACAAAAATTATTAGAAAATAATATCAATAATTTTATGTTCAACAAAGGCTTCACCTTGAAAAAATGTTCAAAAAAGCCTTAACTTTCAAAAAATGTTCAACAAATCCTTCACCTTGAAAAAAAGTTCAACAAATCCTTCACTTTGAAAAAATGTTCAATGATGCAGTTGAGGCGAGTACACGACCACAACACCTCGTGGCCCTACTCACAAGATGAATCAATCAATTCCCCTTTGAGCCAAATTATCTCATTAGATTCCCTGCTGGAATCTATGATGAAAACTCGATCCACAGGTCCTTCTCTTCTCCCTGTCACGACCTCTGCACGCACCTGTGACTTTTCCCCGATTTAATTTCGAGTTTCGGGGTTTCGTGATCCTCGATGTCACGAATCTCTATCCCCACGATCTCTCAATTACCGATTTTCTGATGCGCTCCCTTCCAGCCTTAGCCCTCCTGGCTATGCCCTGGTCCATGTGACCGCTTCTCATAAGACCGCAGCCTTATGCCCTCTTTCAGGGTTTCGAACATCGCAATGCCGAAATGCATAAAACCCCGTGTCCACGGGTTTCCCGATATCCTGATTCATGATTTCTCGATGTGGCTCTCCTATTGGGACTTTTCCTAGAGGCCTCGATCACTGCCACGCGTCCCCTCAAGATGGACAGTCTTGATCACCTCTCGTGATTTCGAGACTTGAAGTGTCCCAACTTCCTCGACCTAGAAAACTCAAATATTCTGAGTGTCGATTCTCCACTATACTGACAGCTGGCCCCACAAATGGCACTTCCCTCCTTTCAGGATCTCGGACTTCGAAGTTCTGAAATGCATAGACTTCCTATCCACGGAATCCACAATATGTCGATCCCCAACTTTCTTCATATCTCCGACATGCATCCCCAACTGATGGATGGCTCAGGTCAAACCTCGGACTTCGCCAAATGCAAAGTCAATCCATTCACTTATATGAGCCTCGATATACCGATGACTCTTGATTCCTGCCACCTATTCCAACAGATGGACGGATCTAAACTTGTTGGGATTTCCACAATGGATTTACTCGATCTCTGGTCCATGGGATTCTCGATTTCCCAAACCCCGATGCCTCAATATCCCGATGCTTCTCGGGGTTTTCACTCTGCTCACGAGGATTTTAAATCCTGTGCAACTTTAGACCAATCAAACAGCTGACGGGTATCCAAGTGAGATCCAATGGCTGTTGACCTCCCTCTTCTATAGGCTTCTCCTATTCTCTCCTAGACCTGGAATCTTCAACGGTCCAAATTTCTTCGGTCGATCCAATGACTGTTGTTCTCCCTCCTGAGCTTACGCACTTCTTCCCAGACTTGGAAGAATTTCCAATTCCTAAAAGGCTTCAACCTTTACCTTCTTTCTCTTCTGATGGCTCTTCGACTCTGATCAGTGATTCTGGTTCTTCTTTCTGAACTCACAGCAAAGTTCTTCTCAATGCACCACTGTGCATATTCTCAATGCCCACTTGGCAGAGCTTCACAGAATCCCTCAGTAGAATTATGTCTGCAACTGTGTCTCTCATACACAGCCTTGCCTCCAAGGTATTCAACAACCTCGAGGTCTTCACTGAGTTGTTGATTCCATTTCTTGTGCTACAGCATGTCCTTGTCTGAACCCGCAATGTTCAGAAATGCATCCTCTGTGCATGGCTATCAGAACCCATAGCATTCTGTCACACCCTCCTGGTGTGAAGCCTTAAAGACCTCTCAAGCCTAAAATCAGATACACTCCTGCAAATGAAAACCTACAGTATACATCTACAACATGAATTTCACAGCATAAACCAAAACACACCAAGGCATCCACATAATACAGAAAGACATGCAGGAAAAACTGCTTCTGTTTATATTAAATGGAAAATGCCTATTTATACAAGGTGTTCCTAAGAACGGCTTGTAACAAGGTGTCATCTCCTTCTCTTCTACTCTCTACTCGTAGATTCTAACTCAACTTACTCACTTCCTTACTACCAAAATGAGATACGAAATATCTTTTACCTGAGGGGGCTCTTCGAGCTCTTCCCTCCAGTCTACCTACCCTATTCAATTACATTGAATGGGATGTCTAGTCCAGCATCTAGATCTAGATCTCATCCTTACAAACATTAAAGTCCTATCTTATCTACAACCTATGAAAAGGCATGGCTCTATGGCTCAACAGCCTAGACAATTAAATTACATTCAATTCAGATTTTAAATGAGGACTGCGCCTCTCTTTAACACGCGACTTGAATTTGCTGACGTGGCTGGATGGCTAGCTGGATGACATGGAGTGATGTTCCTGCATCATACTCCTCAGCTACAAAATTCATGAGATCCTGCTCATGAGATTCCCATCTCAGCTGTGAGAATCCTCCTAGATCCCAAATCATCCTTTGGAGCTGTTCATCCGCTCCATCTTGCTGTTGTTGCTACTGCGTTGCTTCTACTGCTGCTGCCGCTGCTTCTCTTCTACTCAGCTACTCCTTATTGGTAGTCTCTATTGATCTCAACATTAGCCTTCTGATGTCTTCTATCACCTCATCTAGATGCTCCAGTGGTTGTCTCTGTTCATGCAGTCTCCTCAGCTGCAAAAATTTTCTGCAATTGGGTAGACCATCATGATCTCCCATGCTTTCTTCTTGATCATCTTCCAACTTCACCTGTTGGATGTGCATGCTCTGGACTTTCACCCTCTCTTCCAGGGATTCAATTTGTTCATATAGATCAGCCAAACTAACATTGTATGTTTCTTCTTCTTCTTCTGCAACTCCCCTGTTGTAGTCTTTTCAGCTTCCTGGCTGAAAATATTGAGCCATTCCTCATAATGCTCATCATCCTCTCCTGCTTCTTCTGCTGTAAGCTTCAATGCTACATTTTCCTCAGCTTCTTGGTTGAATGCATTGAGACACTCCTCAGTATGCTCATCTTCTTCATCTGCTTCGGCAGCTTCCAAAGTATGCTCCAATTCTTCTTCTTTCCTGACAATCCCATCTAGTTGTCCCTCTGTTGTTGCTGCACCTGCAACATATATTTCTGCCTCCTCCTGGGCAAGCGGTAGGAATATTCTAATTCCCCCAATCATCAGAAGATATCTCAGATCCTCCTCCTTTGTCAGCTACACATGCTGATCCAAAATCACCTTTGAGCTCATCTGCTCTGTCATCTCCTCAAGATGATTCCAACTCATCGGCTCATCCCTTCCCACCTGGAAATATGGGATGCTTCCACTGCTCTCCTGGAAGATTATGAGATCAAATGATCCCATCTTCATCATCACTCCTTGCCAAATTGAACTCACCTCCAAGTCCATGAGACCTCCAGACAGTCTCAAATTCTCATCTCTGCCCACCTGGAAATATGAGATGCTTCTGTTGCCCTCCTAGCAGTCTTTGAGATCCCACAGTGACCTCATATCATTGCCTAGCTGGAAATGTGAAATTCCTTGGCTTTCCTCATGATAGTCTGTGAGATCCCATAGTGATATAAACTCATTGCCCACCTGGCAATTAGGAATTTCCTCTCTGCCCTTCTGGTAGTGCTTGAGATCTTCAGCCGATCCCAATTCATTCTCTTCATCATTGAGACCTCTCCCAGTCTCTGGTTCACACATCTGAACCATCTCCTCAGGTCCATCAAGGTTTTTAGCATACCTCAACCATCCTTTTAACAACCTATGTTGTCTTCTGATCATCAACTCCTTGATTGGCCATTTTGCTTTTGCCTTCCTCATGGGCCATTCATATACCCATCTCGGCTTGGCTTTCTGCTGCATCCACAATGCAAGATTTTCTATTTCTTTCCTTATATCAACGAGCTCTTCATCTATATCTTTTTGGCTCCATAGCTCTGAGTTTTTCCTCCCAGCATACTTACAGCCTTCAGTAGCCATGTTGTTTTCCCTATCTACTCTCCTAGAAAACCTGTTGCTGTCACTCCACACTAAGAGTATTTCCAGCTTCATCTCCCATAGTCCTACTGAATGTCTTCATGATTGTTTCCTACTTGCAAAAAATCGCCACAGAGTCTCTAGCGCTCTGTCTTCCTTTACCTTCTCGTTTCACATGAAATATACAAGTGAAGTCCCTGCTCTAATACCAACTGATGCAGTATATCAGAGTACTCTTTTATCTCCTTCTGCCTCCTCCTGCCTGAAATATACAGACAAGGATCAAGCTCTAATACCACTTGATGTGTGTATTAGAGTTCTTTCCTCCTTTGGCTTCCCTTTCCTTCTCCCTCTACTTGAAATATACAAACAAAGTTCTAGCTCTGATACCACTTGACGTGTATCAGAGTGCTCTTTACCTCTTATGCCTCCCTTGTCTGAAATATACAGACAAGAATCAGGCTCTGATACCACTTGACATGTGTATCAGAGTGCTTTCCTCCTCTGGCTTCCCTTGGCTTGTCCCTCTGCTTGCAATATACAAATAGAGTTCTAGCTTTGATGCCACTTGACGCAGTTGAGGTGAGTACACGACCACAACACCTTGCGCCCCTTCTCACAGGATCGATCAATCAGTTCCCATTTGAGCTGAATTAGCTCATTAGATTCCCTATTGGAATCTCTGATGAAAACCTAATCCACAAGTCCTTCTCTTTTCCCTGTCACGGCCTCTACATGCGCCTGTGACTTTTCCCCGATTTAATTTCGGGTTTCGGGGTTTCATGATCCTCGATGTCACGAATCTCTGTCCCCATGATCTCTCGATTACCAATTTTCCAACGTGCTCCCTTCCAGCCTTAGCCCTCCTGGCTATGCCATGTTCCATGTGACCACTTCTCATAAGACCGCAGCCATATGCCCTCTTTCGGGGTTTCAGACATCGCAATGCCGAAATGCATAAAACCCTATGTCCACAGGTTTCCCGATATCCCGATTCATGATTTCCCGATGTGGCTCTCTTATCAGGACTTTTCCTAGAGGCCTCGATCACTACCACGTGTCCCCTCAAGATGGATGGTCCTGATCGCCTCTTTTGATTTCGAGACTTGAAGTGTCCCGACTTCCTCGACCTCGAAAAATCTGATCTTTCGAGCGCCGATTCTTCGCTATACTGACAGCTGGCCCCACAAATGGCACTTCCCTCCTTTTAGGATCTCGGACTTCGCAATTCTGAAATGAATGGACTTCCTGTCCATAGAATCCATGATATGTCGATCCCCGACTTTCTTCAGATCTTCGCCACGCGTCCCCAACTGATGGACGATTTAGATCGAACCTTGGACTTCATCAAATGAAAAGTCAAACCATTCACTTATATGAGCCCCGATATACTGATGAATCTCGATTCCTACCACGTATTCCAACAGATGGACAACTCTGAACTTGTCAGGATTTCCATGATGGATTTACCTGATCTCTGGTCGACCGGATTCCTGATTTCTCGAACCCCGACGCCTCAATATCCTGATGCTTCTCAGGGTTTTCACTCTACTCACGAGGATTTTAAATCCTGTGCAACTTCAGACTGATCAAACGGCTGATGGGTATCCAAGTGAGATCCAACGACTGTCGATCTCCCCCTTCTGTAGGCTTCTCCTATTCTCTCCTGGACATGGAATCTTCAACGGTCCATATTTCTTCAGTCGATCCAATGGTTGTTGTGCTCCCTCCCGAGCTTGTGCACTTCTTCCTAGACTTGGAAGAATTTCCAATTCCTCAAAGGCTTCAACCTTTTCCTTCTTTCTCCTCTGATGACTCTTCGACTCTGAGCTTCGCCACGTGTATGAAAATGCTGTCCCTCCTGAGATTTGGTTACTCAGAACTCATTCAAAGGGTCCTGTAGCTCCTGCACTCCTTGTAGTTATGACTGTGTGCACCGAAATCACTCACCCTCCTGAGCTTATCCTTCTTCTGAATCCTTGAAGGATTCTTTGAATTCTACGTCTCTACAAAGTCTTCACACTCACAAAGTGCTATATCTTTTCTGAGCTCCTTAAACACTCAGACCCCTAAGGTATTTTATCTTTCTTCCCTTCTCCCTCAGATGGAGAATGTAATACCCTCCTGGCTCTCTGTTTGATCAAGCAACCTCTTGCTGAGCCTATCAGGGTGTTCAACAACCCTGTGAATATTCCTTAGTAGATTCTTCTTCAAGTCACACAACTCAAAGAGTTCTCTTCTTCTTGTGCCTATCTGCACAATGTCTCAATGTTGTCCTGGTAGAGTATCTTCTTCCAGAACTTCTAGCAGTTATGTCTCCTGTGCACTCCTTGCACCTACTCAATGCCCACCTGGCAGAGCTCTCAGAATCCTCAGTGATTCTGGTTCTTCTTTCTGAACTCACAACAGAGTTCTTTTCAATGCACCACTGTGCATATGCTCAATGCCCACTTGGCAGAGCTTCAAAAAATCCCTCAGTAGAATTCTGTCTGCAACTGTGTCTCTCATACACAGCCTTGCCTCCAAGGTATTCAACAACCTTGAGGTCTTCACTGAGTTGTTGATTCCAGTTCTTGTGCCACAGCATGTCCTTGTCTGAACTCACAGTGTTCAGAAATCCATCCTCTGTGCACGGCTTTCAGAACCTGCAGCGTTCTGTCACACCCTCCTAGTGTGAAGCCTCAAAGACCTCTCAAGCCTAAAATCAGACACACTCCTGCAAATGAAAACCTACAGTATACATCTACATCATGAATTTCACAGCATAAACCAGAACACACCAAGGCATCCACATAATATAGAAAGACATGCAGGAAAAACTTCTTCTGTTTATATTAAATGGAAAATGCCTGTTTATACAAGGTGTTCCTAAGCATGGCCTCTAACAAGGTCTCGGCTCCTTCTCTTCTGCTCTCTACTCGGAGATTCTAACTCAACTTACTCACTTCCTTACTACCAAAATGAGATACGAAATCTCTTTTACCTGAGGGGGTTCTTCGAGCTCTTCCCTCCAATCTACCTACCCTATTCAATTACATTGAATGGACTGTCTAGTCTAACATCTGGATCTATATCTCAGCCTTACAAACATTAAAGGCATATATTATCTATAGCTTGCGCAAAGGCACGGCTCTATGGCTCAACAACCTAGACAATTAAATTACATTCAATTCAGATTTTAAATGAGGATTGCGCCTCTCTTTAACGTGCGACTTGAATTCACCGATGTGGCTGGATGGCTGGCTGGCTGATGTGGAGTGATGCTCCTGCATCATTCAACAAAGCCTTCACCTTGAAAAAATGTTCAACATTTATCCTTCATTATATAAATTGTTATTCCAATAAAACCTTGAACTTCAATAAAATAAACTTTTTTTTTTGCATTCAAAACATTAACTACCTTGTTCAAAAAAAGGAAAAAGATGATTCAAAACTTTGTTTAGGTGCTCTACAAAACCATGAAACAAGTGGGTGAATTGTGTTAAATTGGTTCGACCAAAAGTGTATTTATAAGATTTGGTGCCCAGTGAAATGAAATTACATGTCTCTTCATTGTTTCTAGCCAACATCATTTTCTCACCCACCTTTTGGTTGAAAAAATAATTGTTTCATAAAAAAATCTAGGAAACTGTTTACTTTTTATGGATTCTGTTAGAATTACATATTTTGGTTGGAAAAACTTTCATTCGGTCAAAAACTAGTGAATGGAAGAAAACTTTCTTTTCAAAAGGGTATATTTAGATTTTACTTTTAAGTAAAAATTAAGATAGATACAAGGTGGGAGAAAACATGTGTTTAAAATCTGCAGCATTTTCAGCTTGGTCAACTTAAAAAAATTATATAAATTACAATATTCATCTATTAGATTCAAAATTATAGTCATAATAAAATAGAGTCTCAGTGGATTGTTGCATTATATTTCATTTGTCAAAAATAAAATTTTAATAATAGATACATTGTTGGGGGGGGGAAATAACTCATTATCATTCCTTTCATGCTTAAGGAACAAATTGTTAAATAATTGCCAAATTGACATCAAATCTCAATAAAAACAAATTAAAATAGTAAGTGGAAAGATAACAAAATTATTCACAAGTTTTGTTTTTACCATAAAGTGAAATTCTGAATAAAAAAAATACATTTGTATACAAGAAGTTGAAGAACTTGTGAAAATATAGATTTTGTTTCTCACAAAACAAGCAAAATAGACGCCCATCTTCATGATTTTACCCAAAAGGAAAAATCTTGATGCATTTCAGGAGTGTTTTGGATTTGTGGTTAATTGGAATTAAGTTTTTTGGATTGAGGGTTCATTTTCATTGAGTGGTTTCTATCTTCTTCTAAATTGAGAAAACAAAACCTCTTGTGCCTTCCCTTAAATAGTTTTCATCGAAGAAGAACAATTTGCATCTCTTGAATTTTCATTCTTGATCTTTCTTTGGGATTGAAAAGAGTCTAGACCATCACTAAAGTGGCATCCATTTCTCTTAAGTAATCAACAACCATAAAAAAATAACACTTAATTTAAAAAATTATTCGACTTTTTTTTCTACAACAAACCAACATAGTCTAGGATTTAGGGCCTTGGTGTAGGGTTTTAGAGTTAATTATGCAAGGCCACAAAAGAAAACTTAGAAGTCATTAACAAGTGTACAATCGATTGTTGAAATGAGTGTTTCAGGAAGCTCCTCTAACACATGAGTTAATCAGTAGGTCACATTGGGGAAATTGGAGTGATATCCCCTCTCTACTTGTCTTGTTGTTTGCTGGATTGATTGGACTACTACAGGTATAGAGGTTTCAGAAGTGCCATTACCTATAGAGGAGGAAAATTTTTTCTTAGCTTGTGGATTAACTATCCTACCCATGCATTTGGTATGACCTATGACTATTCTCGTGACCATTTTTTTATGAGTCGGTAACCTTAGTGTATTTTCCTAGGTACCTACATAGGTGACTGCAACTGGGAAGTTCTTGCAGTGCTGGGACAAATGTCGAACCTCTAATTCATCCCACTGGATGGTTCTCATATTCACAAATGTACTTTCATCAGTAAATTGTGTCACATCAAGGTTACCACAAGTTTTGCTCACACCTTTGTTGGAAGATTGGTTGTTGTCATTGATGTCAAC
>CBVK0100228194.1:0-25644 GCA_900067695.1 Picea abies | reverse complement strand
CAATTGTATTTCATAAGAATGCATAATATGTTACAGTAGTGTTTTTCCCCGTAGTAATGTTGGCCCGACCATGGCGTTGATGGTGGGGGAATGTTATAGTATGTTATCAGAGCCTAGTTTCAACGCTGAGCCTGGATGGGCCGGATAAGTGGTCTTTGGACTGAGGTTTTGAGAAGAAATTGTGTCTATAGGATTAATTTCAAACCTCATAATATTTCTGAGTGTCAACGGACTACTTGACCATGTTAGAAAGATCAAGAGGTGTAGCGGTATTATAAAACTATAGTCGATGTGGTATATGGCAACAGGGAGAGAGAGAAATCCACACCAAAATTGTTGGAGCCATAGAATCTGTTCGAGAGAAAAGGAGAACCCTCACAACCGTCAAAACTTGAGAACGTGCACAAGGTTTAAAACCCTTTGGAGTTGGATAGGAGTGTGGAAATAATGATTTGTGAAATCCTGAATTCATCAGGACCGTCCATTGGAAAGGACATGTGGGGAGAGATCAACCTTTTGCTGACTCGTGACTTGAAATGGTATAAGGGTGAGTTCATGAGAAATCACGAAATGTGAATTCACAATTGGGTCACAACCGTCGATCTAAGAGAGATCTGGACCGTTAATTGTCCAGGAAGAAATCGACGTTTCAGGAATAGGGAGGACGAAGGTGGAAAATCTTTCGACCTCATGACACACGAAATCCCGATACGTGAAATGTCAATGAGAGCTGAGTCTTCAGATCATGGGGAATCAGGACTGTTGGATCAAGTAGATGAAATTTCAAAAGGTGGGTACCAAGTCATTTTCTAGAAGTCCTTGAGAAGCAGAGTTGGATGGTCAGAATTCTCTGTGGAGAACTCGTGAAATCGCGAGGAACGTAAGATAGCCAGAAGTTGCAAGGTGGTTAGTGGATGGATAAACTCACCACCCTAGGATCTAGAATAAACCTGGGTCGTTGATCATGGTTGGTTTGATCCGTTGGATCATTTCGTGAATTCAGGCATCGTGAACTTGGAGTGCAGGCCAAATTCTTGGTCACTCCAAGTCTCGAATCACAAAAGAGATTAACAAGGGTATAAAAAGATGGTGGAGTGATTCCAAGAAGAAGTACCAAAATCCCATGACTCGTCGAATCCAGCCAACTAGCGAGGAAGTTAGGGCTGAAGAGATTTGAGAGGTGTAATCCTAGGAGAGATCTGGACCGTCGGATTAGGGGAGGCTCACAGTCGTTGATCTCATACATGAATTCCCATATCGGAATTTGGGGATTGAAGTGACAACAGATTTGGAGTCACTGCATTGTGAACTCCTGGTTCATGAAACTCCGAAAAGATCTGGACCATTGGATCCAAATCATCGAGGATCGTTGGATCTCGTACAAGAACTCGTGTATCAGAGTTCGAGGAATGGACTGACCAATGGTTTGGGTCATTGCATTTCGAAGTCCCAGTTACTGAAACCCCGAAACCTGAAGTCTCGAGGTCCGAAAATCTTTGAAGACGGAAGAACCGTAGAAAATTTTTAACCATTGGATGCTGGGTAAACGTGGACCTGTCGATCCACCCAAATTTCACGAATTCAGTAAATCGAAACTCCGAGAGATAGATGTGTTTACCTTAAAATCTTCAAAGGTCGAAAGCCCAAGTAGCACCTAGTAGTCTAGCATTTGTTAAAGACCTTTGGTTACGAGGGTAGGGGCTAAGAAAGAGGGAGCCATCACCCAAAAATTAGAGAATTGAGCAGAACTCAAAAAATTTGTGAAGTGGAAGTGTTTTATTAAATCAAAATGGTTTTGAATGTGTGGAATTTGCTTAGAATGACGACCTGAGAATTCCCTATTGTCTGCATGTGTGTTTTCAAAAGCTTAGCAAGTGCCAGAACCGAATAGGGTTGTCGTTGAGAGTAGAGAATGGAAGAGGTGCGGATTGCCTCCAATTCAGAGAACGGAAGAGAAGGAAGGAATGTCAAATTGGGAGTCAAAGGATCAAACTCTAATGGGAAAGGAAATGAGATGGATAAGGAAGGACATATGATGAAAATCATTGAAATATTGTAGAAAGATGCCCATGCTCACCGAGCTGATAGTCGAACGCTCATGAAAGTCAGGGATAAGCAGGGTGAATTCAACTTAAGGATGTTGAAGATAGAAAATAAATTTGAAAAGGAGAGTGACTCAAGCAAGACAGAGAGTCACAGGACCCCTGAGAGGAAAAGAAGATCAAGGATTGTTAGTAGACATCGTCATCACTCCCCAAATCATTCTAGTAAGGAAGAACACAGTAGTTCAAGCCCATCTCCTACTAGAAATCATAGGAGATCTGGGATGGATGAATTGAAAGGGGAAATGAACAAGATCAAGCCTCCAACATTCGATGGAGAACATAAGAAGGAGGAAGATGTCAAAACTTGGTTGCTTGGTATGAGGAAATACTTTGAACTGCAGAATTATTCCTCTCATGCAGAGGGCAAGATTTCCATGTATCAATTGAAGGGAAAGGCATCCATGTGGTGGGATCAACTTGTGTAGGTGCAACACATCAGGGAAAGGGACATCACATGGAAAGAATTCAAGAGGTATTTTGAGAGGAAATACTTAACTAAAAGATATTATGACAGAAAGATGAAAGAGTTCTTTGAACTCAAGTTGGACAACCAGACCATTGATGAGTATGAATGAAAGTTTTTGGAATTATTGAAGTATGTTTCGTTCATCAAAGATGAGTCTGTCAAGATTCAGAGGTACCTGAGTGGATTACCACCTCCTATTGGGGATAAGATTCAGTATGATGACCCAAATACTATGGAAGAAATGATAAGAAGAGCGAAGTTCTTATTTGAACAACAAAGAGAAAAGCCTACCTTTCAGAAGGCTTTGGATGACCAGAAAAAGTTCAAGAAAGAACAGAGGAAGAAGGGAAATAAACCACCCTTTTTCAGAAATAGTCCTCAAGGACAGTCGTCTCTTAGAGAGCCCAGGAAGGTTGAAGTGGGTGGGAAAATGTCAAGGCCACCACCTATGGAATGTTGGGGTTGTAAAGAAAACCATAGGTACAGGGGTTTCCCCCACATCAATGATAAAGTAAGAGTTCTCCATAGTGTTCAACAGGTTGAAAAGTGGAGGACATGAGCAGTAGAATTCCAAGGATCTATGCAGCCCTAGACAAAAAGCAAGCTTAGTATCGGTCACACATGATTGAAGTAGAAGGTATGATAAAAAACTAGCCATTTACTATTTTAGTTGATTCAGGGGCTAGCTATAGTTTTATAGACCCTAGAGTGGTAGAAAGTTTGCATTTGATAAGAAGCAAACATGAAAGGTTTTGGTTAGTGCATCTAGCTACAGGAAACAAGAGGAAAGTCATAGAGTTAGTCAAGTCTTGTCCTGTAGACATGAATGTACTGAGCATGAAGGACGATTTGAACATTCTGTCGTTAGGCTCTTATGACTTTCTAATTGGGATGGACTGGTTGGACCAGCACCATGCCATGTTCGACTGTTGGAACAAGGCATTCACTTTCTTAGATGAAGAAGGGAATTAGAGAGCCATCCAAGGATTTCCTAGAGCTGTTACTATTAGAGAAATCTTAGTAATGCAGCTGAAGAAGTGCTACAGAAAAGGTTGTCAATTATTTGCAACCCATGTGGGGGAAACGCCTAAGGATAAGGTGTCAAGTATTGAGGATCATGAGGTACTTAAAGAGTTCGAAGATGTATTCCAGGAAGTACCTAGACTACCTCTGAAAAGGGATATCGATTTCTCTGTGAACTTGATGCCTGGAGCAACTCCATTGTCAAAGGCTTCGTACAGGATGAGTGCACCAAAACTGAAAGAATTGTAGCTGTAGCTTGAATAAATTCTGAAGAAGGGGTATATACACCCAAGTGTGTCGCGTTGGCGTGCCCCAGTCCTGTTCGTAAAGAAGAAGGATGAAACACTAAGATTGTGCATCGATTTCAGGCAATTAAACAAAGTAATGGTGAAGAACAAGTATCCTCTGCCAAGGATTGATGATCTCTTCGATCAATTGAAGGATGAAAAGATTTTTTCAAAAATAGATCTAAGATCGGGATATCACCAAGTAAGAATAAAATATGAAGACATCAAAAAGATCACCTTTAGAACAAGGTATGGTCATTACGAGTTCACAGTGGTGCCATTTGGACTGTCAAATGCACCCGCTGTTTTTATGAGCTTCATTAAAGGAGTATTCAGGAACTATCTAGACAAGTTTATCATTGTCTTCCTGGATGACATTCTGGTGTATTCCAAGACCGAAGAAGAACACAAACAACATCTGAGGATGGTGTTGCAGGTGCTAAGAGAGCACCAAATGTATGCCAAGCTAAGCAAGTGCTTGTTTTATCAGGAGTAGATCCATTACTTGGGACATATTATCTCGAAGGATGGGATAGCAGTAGACCTTAAGAATATTGAAGCCATTAGAGAATGGTCAGTGCCAAGGAACGTAACGAAAGTTAGATCCTTCATGGGATTGGCTGGTTATTACAGAAGGTTCATAATAGGGTTTTCCAAGATAGCTTACCCTATCACTTCCTTGTAAAGAAAGGGGAAGCAGTTTCACTGGATAGAGGGATGTGAGGAAAGTTTCCAGCGATTGGAATGTGCTCTAGGTGGAGCAAGAAGGTGTCTGGCAAGTGCATCCTATGCGCATATTGGACAGGAAAAACAAATAACTCAGGAATCAAGCCATAGGTCTTGTAAAGGTCCAGTGGACCTGGTACAGTCTTGAGGATGCGACATGGGAGCATGAAGATGTTATGCGGGTAGATTACCCGCATCTTTTTGAAAATTTTGAAAAGCTTGCATATGCAGTGTAAAGTTGCACTAAGGAATGTGAAAAAATAAGGGGAGGGGATTGTAATGTCCCCAAGGCCAAAACCTATTGTAAATCATGTCTATGAAATATAAATCTTGTTTATGAACTGTAATTCAAGATTATAAGGCTGGTGAGCCAAGTTATATAAGCTAGTGGGATTATGTGTTATTAGGCTAGGGAGACTAAGTGTTGAAGGCCAGGAGCCTAATTTTTGTACATGTAATTATGCACAATATTAATACAAAACATCTCTGTGTGTGGGTCGACCAATATGAATGAGTGATGGGGGACTAAGCTTCCACAAAACCTGGGTAAGGGATTGGGGGCTGGAAGGTTGGAAAGAAAGGCTAAGTGTGGAGCCTAGGGACTAAGCCTAGTGGCTTAAGTCCTTGGGAATAATATTTTAATATTATCCCAAAATCCATGTGAAATCTATGTTTTGTTCTACGTTCCAGGGGAGGGATGCATGCAGCTTCATGGGTGACATGTGTCAACCTAGGCACATGCGATTTAACCCAGGAAATGAGTTGTGTTGGGGGTTCTCTTTCCATTCCGTCGACTGTTGCGTAGGATTTGGGTGGGAATTCCTCCAACCATCACCTGAATCTGGGGTTAGACCTTCCAATTCCTCCATCCTCCATCCTTACGTGTTTGGCCTCTTTGATTGAACCTCTGTACACCTTACACATTTATGAAACCAGAGCAGTGAGTTTGTTCCTTATTGTCGGTTGGGAGAACTGAATGTCTCGTAATTGTTGAGTCGTGCATCTTGTGTTGCTTGCTGGAAAGCTCGACACATCCTGTAATCGCAGAGTCATGCTATGCTTTAGTGCTAATCATTTCCGTTTCGGGTGTCCATACCCATTTTCCCAATTGACTGTTGTGGCCATGCAGTGTTGGATTGTGTGTGGCTTGCTGGCTAGTCTGAGGGAGGTGATTTTTGTTGAAGAGACAGGTTACCCATTCTATGAGTGACTCTCTCCAAGTGAGAGAGAGCACGAAGGAAGTGAGAAATCCTTGAAGGAGTCTTGTAGCTGCCACAGAGCTCGGAGACTTCTGGTCCGGTCTGTTGCTGAAGCCCAAGGGAAGGGAGGTTAGCAGCTGGTGGACTGTCTTGGTAACAGTGAAGGTGTATACTCCTAGGGTGGGACAGACATGTGGGGAATGAGAGTCTGTGGGCAGTGGGAATAAGTGTCTCCTGTGAGAGGATCCTTCTCCCATGACTATGTGTCTTCCTGTATTCCTTACCTAGCCTAGGAATCTCTACCTGGTGGACCTTAGTCCCAGCTCGAGGGTGACCTACTGCTGAGAGTGACGAGTAGCGTGGTATAAGGATGGGAGGTTTGTGGGAGGTCTACATAAAGTTGGTGAATTACATCCAATCTAAAAGATAAGTATATACATGCATATAATTTCAATTAAATATGCATGTCTGTGATTCTAGCAATGTTTACATGTATTTTGTTGTATTCGTGAATTATTGTTAATGCCATGGATTATGTATGCTAATGGTATTAATGTGATTACGTTGTGTTTAACTGTAATTAAGCAATTGTATTTCATAAGAATGCATAATATGTTACAATAGTGATTTTTCGCGTAGTACTGTTGGCCCGACCATGGGGTTGATGGTGGGGGAACGTTATAGTATGGTATCAAAGCCTAGTTTCAACACTGAGCCTAGATGGGTTGGATAAGTGGTCTTTGGGTCGAGGTTTTGAGAAGAAATTGTGTCTAGAGGACTAATTTCATACCTTAGAATGTTTCTGACTGTCAACGGACTACTTGACCATGTTACAAAGCTCAGGAGGTATAGCGTTATTATAAAACTGCAGACGGTGTGGTATATGGCCACAGGGAGAGAGAGAACTCCACACCAGAAGTGTTGGAGCCATAGAATATGTTCAGGAGGAAAGGATAACCCTCACAACCATCAAATCTGGAGAACGCGCATAAGGTTTAAAACCTTTTGGAGTTGGACAGGAGTGTGGAAATCGTGATACATGAAATCTCAAATTCGTCAGGACTGTCCATCGGAAAGGACGGGTGGAGAGTGATCAACCTTTCACTGAATCATGCCTTGAAATGGTATAAAGGTGAGTTCGTGAGAATTCACGAAACATGAATTCATGATTGGATTACAACCGTCGATCTAAGAGAGATCTAGACCATTAATTACCTAGGAAGAAATCGACATTTCAGGAATAGGGAAAATGAAGGTGGAAAATATTTCGACCTCGTGACACATGAAATCTCGATACACGAAATGTTGATTAGATCTCGGTCGTCAGACCGTGGGGAATCAGGACCATTGGATCAAGTAGATGAAAGTTCAGAAGGAGTGTACCAAGTCATTTTCCAGAAGTCCTTGTGAAGAAGAGTTGGACGGTCAGAATTCTCTGTGGAAAACTTGCGAAATTGTGAGGACCGTAAGATAACTAGAAGTTGCAAGCTAGTTAGTGGATGGAGAAACTCACCACCCTAGGATCCAGAATAAACGTGGGTCGTTGATCGTGGTTGGTTTGATCTGTTGGATCATTTCGTGAATTCAGGGATCGTAAAATTGGAGCACAGGCCAAATTCTTAGTCACTCCAAGTCCCGAATCGCAAAAGAGATTAACAAGGGTAGAATCAGACAGTGGAGTGCTTCCAGGAAGAAGTACCAAAATCCCGTGAGCCGTCTAATCTAGCCAACTAGCAAGGAATTTAGGGCTGAAGAGCTTTGACAGGTGTAAGCTTAGGAGAGATATGGATCGTTGGATCAGGGTAGCCTCACAGCCGTTGATCTCATACATGAATTCCCATATTGGAATTCAGGGATTGAAGTGACAATAGATTTGGAGTCACTGCATCGTGAACTCCTAGTTCACGAAACTCCGAAAATATCTGGACCATTGGGTCCAAATCATCAAGGATCGTTGGATCTCGTACAAGAGCTCGTGTATCAGAGTTCGAGGAATGGAGTGACCAGTGGTTTGGATCACTGCATTTCGAACTCTTGGTTACCGAAACCCTGAAATATTTGAAGATAGAAGAACTATAGAGGATTTTTAACCGTTGGATGTTGAGTAAACGTGGACCGTAGATCCACCCGAATTACGTGAATTTGGTAAATCAAAACTCTGGGAGATAGATGTGTGTACCTTAAACTCTTCGAAGGTCAAAAGCCTGAGTAGCACCTAGGATTCTAGCATTTGGTCATGACCTTTGGTTATGAGGGTAGGGGCTAAGAAAGAGGGAGCTATCATTCGAAAATTATAGAGCCAAGCAGAACTCAATTTTTTTTTGAAGTCGAAGCATTTTCTTAAATTGAAATGGTTTTGAATGTGTGGAATTTGCTAAGAATAACGACCTCTTGTGGAGTCTCTTCATCCAATGTTGATGAGGGTGATCTGTTGACCAGGTAGCATGCAGTACCCACCGCCTCTGCCCATAATTCTTGCCCTAAACTGACACCACTGAGTATGCACCTTGCCTTTTCCATTAGCATCTTGTTCATCATTTCTGCAACTCCATTCTTCTGAGGTGTATATGGAGTAGTATTCTACCTTGCTATACCACTCTTTTTACATAATTCTTCAAATTCATTCCTGCAGAACTCTCCTCCATTATCTGTCCTCAACACTTTATTTATTTTCTTTGTTTGATTCTCAACAAGAGCCTTAAACTCTTTGAACCTATCAAAGACTTAAGATTTCTTCCTGAGGAAATATATCCAAGTATTCCTCGATAAGTCATCTATAAATGAGGCATACTACACGGATTTTCCCATTGATGGGACCGACACAGGTCCAAAAACATCACTATGAACTAGCTGTAAAATTCCTTCTTCCCTCTTTGCACTAGAGGGGAATCTTACCCAATTATTCTTCCCATATAGTAGTCAAATACCCTTCTCTCCAATAATCCCCAGTCTTTGATTCCACAACATAACCTTTTCTCCAGAGATTGTAGGAGTTTTTTCTTCTTCAACTCCAATACCAGGAACAATGGAACTATTACACCCATCACTAATAGTGCTTCCTTGAAGCTTATACATAGTTCCAAACCAAACCCCCTTCAACAACACCATTTCTCCTCGAACCATCCTGCAGGTTTCCTTTTCAAATATTGTTTTTACCCCTGCATTGTCCATTTTTCTTATAGAAATCAAATTTCTGGCCAAACCTGGGATGTGCAGAACACCAGGAAGTGTTCTAATCCTTCCATATGTGAGCCTCAACTTGACTCTTCCTCTTCCTATGATTCTGGTTGTCAAATCATTACCTAAGAAAACATTACCTCCATCATACCTTTCATATTCGTAGAACCACTTCCTATGGGGAATCATATAAAAGGATGCACTAGAGTCAAACAACCATGCCTCATGATCTGCATGTGTGCTTGAAGAAGTCAAGTACACATCCCCTCCTTCTTCCTTGAAGGTCTTTTCTTCTGTAGAAGAATATTCTTCAGATCCCTTCTTTTTCTCAAATTTGGATATACACTGCTTCTTGTAGTGCCCTTCTTTTCCACATTTCCAACATACCCTTACAAAATTTCTGAGAGATTTGGATCTACCCTTACACTTAGATCCCCCACTTGAGAAGTTAGATCTATTTTTTCCCGGGATCGTCTTCTTGCAAACAATGCATCTGTGCTCTGTCCTTCCATATTGTTCTATCTCATCTCCTCCGACAACAAGGATGATACCACTTCCTCAAACTTCAAGGGAGTTGTATTACTACCTATGGCCAAAACCAGACTATCCCATGAGTCTAGTAAAGAACACAGTAAACTAATACATTTATCTTCATATGAAATTTTAATCTCAACAGATACTAACTGACTTAACACAGTGTTGAAGGCATTCAAATGCTCTTCCACTGAGTCTCCATCTCTCATCCTCAGGTTATACAACTTCTTTCTCAAGAATATTTTATTTACTAGGAACTTAGACTGATACAACTTCCCCAACTTTTCCCATAAATCCTTGGTTGTAGCTTCCTTTGACACATTCGGTAATACTGAATTGGAGAGACACAGTCAGATTTTTCTCTTTTCTTTCTAATCCAAATTTTTCCAGTTATCTATAGAAGTTTTTGTAGGTGTAGTACCTGTATCTACCGCGATCCACAACAGATCTTTCATCTTGAGCTTCCACATCTCAAAACTTTTCCCATTAAACTTCTCGATCTCCATCTTCGAATTGCTTGCCATTTCTTTCCACCTAGAAAACAATACCGCAGATATCCCAGTGTAACAAGTCTTATCACAGTCCTGAGCCAACCCTTGACCACAAAGGCATCCCCCTAAAGCCAATAAATATCTGATACCAAATGTAAATTCTAACCTTGTACAATATCTACTGAAAACATGTATTTAGAAAAAGAACAAAAAAGATACAATGGAAAATACAAAACATTACATAGAGATTTTTCCAGAGGTAAAGGTCACAAAATCGAGGTAAAGTGATGCAAATGGAAAGGGGTCAAGAGTAACTGCATTGGCAGTAAGTGAGATAAAAGAATAAAACAACGTAACAGTAGGAACTAGGACATTAGCAGCTATATGCATATGCAACCATTAAGAAACATAAAAAATGATGGGAACCTCTTTGGGATAGGGACAATTTATATGTTTTGAATGAGAAATGACCATGGTTTTTTTTAATACATATCCCGACATCCTAACCTAGACTATAAATTATTTTTTGACCTCTAACAAAGTAATTAAGTTTGCGAATTACTAGAGTTGACCTTTGAAGGGGATAAACTAGTGTCATGAACTAGTGGATTTACTTAGTGGTGTTAAAAAGGAGCTATTTTAGACTTCCCATCTTTTCTAATTTATCAAGATAGATTTATGGGGTCATAATGAAGAGCATACTTGGGATAAGGAAGTCTATTTATGTCCTTTATATTTGTGTGTCACATTGAGAAACAACAATGTTCGAGATGAGAGTGCTTGAAAATAATTTTGCAAAAATTTTAAGAAATTTTATAAAGAGCACAATTCGTGAACTTGAAGGGTTCTTACTTTCCCTATTGAATTTCTAGCTGTTTGTGAACCTCTCCAAATATTGACACTACTCTCAAAATGAAATTTTCAAAAACTTAATGAAATTTTATAAAGGAAAAATATATGAACTTTAGGGGTTCTTACTCCACCTAAGGGTGAGTGCAAGTTAATGATGGTCTCTCATGATGCATTAGTGGAAATGCAAACATGGGAAAATAACAATCTATTAACTTGGAGGGATTATTCAAGGCACTTTTACATTGAATTTGAATATGGTGTAAAAGCATGAAATGTAAGAAATTGAATTAGCTTTCCAAATATACAACTTTTATTTATAGAACTTTTCTATAACTATGTGAAAATTGAGGTTTTATAAAAATAGTATGTTATTGTTTTAATAAAATATAAGGTATATGTATCTGTTAGTGCATGTATTGAGTACCTTGACAATGAAATTTCCTTCCAAAATTGTGTATAATTGTAGAGAAATTGTTCTAGTGCGGTGCATTTTTTCAAAATTTTTAATATTATTTTTTAATGTATGAAAGTGAATATATCGATTACAACACCTTCCATTAGTGTAGGCTACAAGGGTTTTGACATTAAAAAAAAAATTCTTTTTTTTAGATTGTAGATATCTCTCTCTTCTAGTGCGACGTATAACTCATTTTAAAAATGGTTAAGATGACAAAAAATTATAGTAGAAATAAAAGATGTATGTATTTTAGGATTTTGATAAGATATAGAGAGTTATTCATAAAAAATGGAGGTTTTTATGTATTTGCATACCAAACCACTAGGTTTGTCATCCCAAACCTAAATTTGATGAAACCATCTCAACATACACATATGCTAGATTTGTCATTCCCACAAAAAAAAATGGATGAGAAATAATACGCACACGTTCCTAAGAATGTGCACATTCTCTAAGAATGGGAACATTCTCTAGGAACACACACACACACTCTTATTTTATACTTGTTTTCAACTTATTCTTTGCCTCTCTTGCACCAAACCCTCATACACTCCTCCCCTTGTCTCACCTATGTACCCCTCTGCACCCCTGTCCCTCTCTCTCTCTATCTCCTACATCTACCCCTATTCTCCCCCTCACTTTTTATCCCCCTCCCTCTCTCTCCCCCAATTTCTCTCTTTACATTTATCTACCTCCATTTCCTCTCCCTTTCCTCTCCCTCTCTAGTTCTTTACATTTATCTACCTCCATTTCCTCTCCCTTTCCTCTCCCTCTCCCCCCCCCTCTCTCTCTCTCTCGACCTCCCCTCTTTGTCTCCCTCTCTCTTCCTCTCACACACTCTTTGTACCTCCTTCTTTGTATTCCTCTCTCTCCCTCTCACAATATCAGAAAATCTCTCTCTACCCCCCCCTATTTGTCTTCCTCTCACTCCCTCTCACACTCTCACCCACTCTAGCAAGTTTGGTACATCATAAGGAAACACATGGCCATGACCTAGACATGGAAAGAACTAGACCTAGACCTAGACATGGAGATACCTATAGATGGCAAGGCATGTCAAGAACTAGACCTTGACCTAACACTAGACCATGAGCTAGACCTAGACCTAGAACTAGACCATGACTGAGACCTATACATGGAATGGAATGAAAATACCTAGACCTAGACCTAGAAATGGAAAGGCATGGAAAGGCCTAGACCTAGACCTAGACCATGAGAGTGAACTAGACCTAGACCATGACCTATACCACAAAAAAGGGTGTACCATAATGGAATGGATAGCCATATATGAATTGTGAGTTTAAATTAGTTCATTTGTATCAATACTTTTTGAAAATATTCTCATCAAATAAATCACAGTGTCCAAAATAAGGAGACCCTCCATGATTTGTTGCTTCTCATCTATATTTCATCATATTTAACCTACACATAGATCTTCATTAATAGACTCACATAGAAAGTATTACTTTTTATATTACATTAAACCAAAGATTATAACTAGTATGATATGATTTGTTTGCCTTAAGAAAGTTCATATGAGAGAAGAAAGCAAATCACAAAGCTACCATTAAACTGTGACCTTTACCATGAACTATAACTATACCATGACCTATACCTAGAGATAGACCATGACCTAGACCTAGAAAATGACCTAGACCCTGACCTATACCTATACCATGACCGAGACATGGAAATACCTATATCTACATCTATACCATGACCTCAACCTAGACCAAGAACTAGACCTAGAGACCTTGAATTTTCATGCCTTTCTTTACTACGTCTATCCTTTCTTTTCCTTGCATAGCATTGCATTTCCTTTCCTTGCCTTTCCTTTCCTTGCCTTTCCTTTCCATTGTCTTAACTATCATTTCCTTTCCTTTCATTTCCTTACCTTTCCATGGTATGCTAAATGGTATGTTCATGGTTTTACTCTTTCTGTCATGCAATTGCTTCTATTCTATGTATGAATGATTTCTTGTTGAATGTTTGAAATCTGAGAGGAAAGAGTAAAGGAACGAGTTTCAATTGTTTCTCTATCTGAGCAAGAGTTCCTATAAGGAGTGCAGTTGAATTGTCTGCAAGGAGTGCGTTGACAAAGAGTTCAGAGGTTTGTCTTTGAAAGCTCAGCTAGGGTAGCTTTTGTTCCCATTCACACAGAGGTGCAGTTAGGCACAGGAGCCATGCAGGGTGTGCGCAGGCTGGTTAAAGTTTCAAGTCTTGTAACCTGAATGAAGTATTGAGAGATTGTTGTTGCAGGGTGTGTGCAGATTCGAAGGATTTTAAATTCCTTGGAGTAATTAAGGAATTTTCCGCAAGGAGTGCATGTAGGAGTCTTCTTCAAGACTTAGAGTTGGAGAAAGATTAGGAGGGATAGAGTCTCCACAACCATCGAAGAAAGCACAAGAAGTTTGTGCATTAGAATAGTGAGAAGACGTTGCAAATTTGCATCGCAGGCAATTGAGTACCGTGGGAAAACCACTTGGTAAAAAGTTGCAGAAGTCCTTGTGAAGGAAAGAGACGGATGACCGGAATTCTCTGTGAAGAATTCGTGAAGTCCCGTGAGTCGTCATATCTCACGGTAGAGAAAAGGAGTTACAGCGAGTGCTTTTTATGGGTTGAAGCTCATGATAAGTAGACCCATAGATTCAAGCCAAAAAGATCCGTTGGATTTACCCGTGGATTTCTATTTCGAGGTTTTCGTGAGTTGAAGTCCCAAAATCCTTTGCACCAAGACTCATGAAATCACGAAGTGTGAAGTCCCAAAGGGCCGAAAGGAGCATGTGGGCCATAGGAATCAGCAAGGTAGACAGGTGGTGCACTATCGACAAGGGAGTCAATTTCGTTGACCATTTCAGGGTTTCGTGGGGTGAAGTCCCAAAATCTTTGTGAAGTCCGAAGTCCTGACAGAATGAAGGGTTGTTGAAAGGTCAAACTTGCGAGCACATCGGAGTTTCAGTAAATCGGGGTTTGGGAGTCAAGGGGATGAGTTGCTTGACATCGCAACCCCTGAAATCGTGATAAGGAGAAATCCCATATAGAGAGAGAAAAGGTCAAGTGTTAGTTGTTTTCGGGTTTTAGAGATTGAGAGACAAGGTGCTTGACCACCGGATTCCTGAAAGTGTGAATTTTGATCTCTCGAAGCACGAAGGGGGATTCCATGAGGTTTTGCTGTGGGCGCATATTTCCCAAAAGGGAAATAGGAGAGCCATTTCCAGGAGCTCTTCGGGCCAATAAAAGAAGAAAGATCCTATGTACATGATCTTCCGACCTGCGGGTTGAGGAGGGGTTACGTCATCATTTTGTATCAAAGCACAGAAAGGGTTCTTTGCTTTCTGTTGCAGGGAAAAGTAGAATTCACCATGCCGCCAAGGAGAGAGGACAGGAAAACACCTGATTCACCTGAGGACAGGGAAATGCCGAGAAGAAGGGGTAGGTAGATGCCTGATCCAACCATGGAAAGAGAGATGCGTGATTTATGCGCCAGACTCAAATACATGGAGACAACATAGAGGTGTACAGTCAGTGTTGGGGATCTTAGTGATTTTGAAAGTTAAATTGAAGTTGAACATGAAGGGGAAGAAGTTGCAGCCGAAGATGTAGCAAACGAACGCTTGATTAGGGCTATTGCAAGAATGGGTGCAAGAGCGAAAATGGACATTCCATTTTATGAGGGAAATCTGGATGTAGAGGAGCTTCTAGAATGGATTAGAGCTCTGGACACATATTTTGACTATGAAGATGTTGAAGAGGAAAAGAAAGTCAAACATGTTGTCAGGAGATTAAAGGGAAATGCAACATTGTGGTGGGATGAACTACAAGCTGACAGATGCTGCAAAGGAAATAAAAAGATCAAGAGCTAGGAAAGAATGGTCGCGAAGATGAAGGCAAAATTCATCCCCAGAGATTATCAAATTACTCTGTTTTGAAGAATGTAAAACTTGAGATAGAAGCTGATGACAGTGAAAGAATACACTAAATAATTCTACAGACTAAACATTAGGGCAGACCATTGGGAGAGCGATGATGAAAAGGTTTCCAGATACATGAATGGTCTGAGATATGACATTCAGGATGAGATGAGCATGGTAACCATTCGAATGGTGGAAGATGCTTATCAGATGTCTCTAAAAGATGAAGAGAAGTTGAGCCGAAAGCAGGGTCAAAGAGGTCGAGGCAGAAGTCATCCCAAAGGCAAATCAGTTACCCAGGATAAAAATCAGAAACCCAGGGAGGACTAGAAGAAACCTTAGAATTGAACTGAGAGAGGTGGAATCTCACATCGAGGGAAATATGATGAACAGAGAGGGTAGCATACCGAACAGAGAGGAGATTATGCTGATAAAAATATTTTTCCTCATACCAGAGGTAGAGGAAGAGGAAGAGGTGGAGTAATAACATGCTTCACATGCGGAAAGAATGGACACAAGTCTTATGAGTGTCCCGAAAAAAAGAAAGAAGGAGGAGAGACTCACATCGCCAAAACTCAGAGGCAGGATGTTGAGGCAGAAGATGCCAAAGGTAGAAGATTGCTAATGATGCGAAACGATCTTTTGACACCAGAGAAAGTGGTGGAGAGTTCAGTCCAAAGAAACATAATTTTTTGGACTGGTTGCAAGACCAAGGATAGGGTATGCAAGGTCATTATGGATAGTGGTAGCATAGATAATCTTGTTTCTACAAAGATGGTAGAAAAGCTAGAGCTGGAGACGATTGAACATCCAAGCCCATACAGAGTTTCGTGGCTACAAAAAGGACATCAGGTAACTGTCACTAAACAATGTTTAGTTGAATTTAAGATAGGAGGATATAATGATAAGATACTTTGTGATGTTATTCCCATGGATGTTTGTCATCTATTGCTGGGTAGACCATGGCAATATGACAAGAATGTGATTCATGATGGGAGAATGAACACATACACCCTAGATAAGAATGGGAGAACTCACATGTTGCTTCCAATAAAGGATAAGGAGGTGAAACCTAAAGTAAGCAACACTGTACTTCTCATGAGTGGGAAGGAACTTCTTATAGAGGTTAAGAATAAAGAGGAACTATAATTCATTACTGTCAGGAAACTAAAGATTGTTTTGACCAACACAAGGGTAGATGATTTACCATAAGAGGTTCAGGAACTGCTGGAAGAGTTGGATGACATAGTAGTGGACGAACTACCTCGTTCATTACCACCGATTAGAAGTGTGAGTCATCATATTGATCTCATACCAGGAGCCAGTTTACCAAACAAAGCCGTGCACAGATTAACGTCGCAGGAGAATGAAGAAGTTAAAAGACATGTCTAGGATTTGTTGGACAAAGGTTTGGTCAGGAAAATATTGAGTCCATGTGTTGTTCCGATAGTACTCAGTCCAAAGAAAGACAGAGGCTGGAGGATGGGTACTGACTCTAGGGTGATCAACAAAATAACCATCAGGTACAGATTTCCATTGCTAAGGATGGATGATCTGATGGATTTCTTGAGTGGAGAAAATTATTTTTCAAAGATTGATTTGAAAAGAGGTTATCATCAAATCCGCATGAGAGAAGGTGATGAATGGAAAACAACATTCAAAACCAACGAAGGGTTGTATGAATGGATTGTTATTTCATTTGGTTTAACGAACACGCCGAGTACCTTCATGAGGTTTATGAACGAATTCCTAAGGGAGTTCATCGAAAAATTTGTTATCATATATCTGGATGACATACTGATTTTTCAGTAAAATAGTGGCAGAGCACCTGAAACATTTAGCTACAGTCATGCAGAAGTTACAGCAGGAGAAGTTGTTGATAAACATGAAGAAATACTCATTCATGAATACAGAGCTCATTTATTTGGGTTTTGTTATTTCTACAGATAAATTGAGGATGGATCCAGGTAAAGTGGAGGTAATTAAGAATTGGCCATCACCAAAGAGTATATTTGAAGTGAGAATTTTTCATGGATTGGCTAGTTTCTACCGAAAATTTGTTAGAAATTTCAGTGGGATTAGTGCACCAATGATGGATACAGTAAAAAAAAGACACAAATCTTTTCACTAGACAAAAGAGGCTAAGAAGAGTTTTAATCTGTTGAAGAGGAAAATCACAGAACAACCCATTTTGATGTTGTTGGATTTCAAAAAGACATTTCAAGTGAAATGTGATGCAAGTGGATTTGAAATAGGGTCAGTCTTGAGTCAGGAAGATAGGTTGATAGCATACTTCAGCGAGAAGTTGAATGAAGCAAAAGTGAAATACTCCACTTATGATAAGGAGTTTTATGCTATTATTCAAGCATTAAAGAAATGGAGACATTACTTGATCCTGAAAGAGTTTGTCGTATACAGTGACAATCATGCACTGCAATTTGTGACTCAACAGGAAAAGTTGAATCAGAGACATGTTAAATGGGTTGAATATATGCAGAACTTTACTTTTGTGATTAAACATATTTCTAGTACTGCTTACAAAGTTTTTGATGCTTTGAGCAGGAAGTGTTTTCTATTGCAGGAGTTCAAAGTCAAAACATTGGGTTTTGATGATCTCAGGGACATGTACAGAAATGATCCAGATTTTAAAGAGGTAGATGGAACAGCTGAGAATCCAATTATTGGGGATAGAAGCCAATGGACAGAATACATGATCCAGGAAGGATTACTATTTAAAAGTAATCAACTTTGTATTCCAAAATGCTCCATAAGGGAGAATTTGTTGAAGGAGAAACACAATGGAGGATTGTCCAGACATTTCGGTCATGAAAAGACGTTTGCAAAGTTGAATGAGTCATATTTTTGGCTAGGAACGTGAGAATACGTCAAAAGTTTCGTGGACAGATGCAGAATTTGCTAGCATTTGAAGGGAAAGAGACAGAATGCAGGGTTTTATCAACCATTACCCATACCTGAGAAGCCGTGGGATGCAGTCAGCATGGATTTTGTATTGGGTTTGCCAAGAACACAAAGAGGTTTTGAATCAATATTTGTGGTGGTGGATAGATTTTCCAATATGGCACACTTCATTCCATGTCAGAAAACCAGTGACACAACTCACATTGCGAATCTATTTTTCAAAGAAGTCATTCGACTTCACGGCTTGCCAAGGAGCATAGTTTCGGATCGAGACACTACGTTCGTAGGGCACTTTTGGAAGACCTTATGGAAGAAGATGGGAACTAACTTATCATTTATCTCAGCTTATCATCCTCAAATAGATGGATAGACAAAAGTGGTAAATAGAAGTCTGGGAGACTTGCTGAGAAGCCTGGTGATAGAACACCATAGCCAGTGGGACAACATATTACCACAGGAGGAATTTTCTTATAACAACTCAGTCAATAGAATCATGGGGCATAGTCCATTTAAGATTGTTTATGGCATGCAACTGAGAGGAATTTCTGAGATGATAGATTCACAACAAACTGTGATTAGGAGTGCTAGTGCAGAAGATTTCGCAGAGGCGATGAAGGAACTTCACAGCTAGGTGAAGGAGTGATTGTAGAATTTGAGCCAGGAATATAAACGTAGAGCAGATCAACATAGGATACAACTTCAATTTGAGGTTGGTGATTTGATTCTGGCACATTTGAGAAAGGAAATATTCTCGAGAGGAACTTATACTAAACTGAAAATGGAGAAAATCAGACCATGTAAGGTCTTAAGGAAATTTGGGGCGAATGCTTACGATATTGAATTACCCGATGGGATCGGAATTTCTATGATATTCAATATCTCAGATTTGTACCCATATAAAGCCAAGGAAGTGGAAGCAGGAAATGAATAGCCAGAGGTTTGGTGGACAAAACAGATTCCACTTGTAGAAAATCCGCAGATGGAGTGCATACTAGACAAAAGGGTCAGCAAGAAGACCAGGCGAAATAAATACTTTCAATATTTGGTCAAGTGGAAGGGACATCCAAATGAAGATGCTAGCTGGGAGAATGAAGCAGAGATCCAGAGGCATGGACAGATTGTGTGTGAGCTCATGGACAGAATCCCATGAAAATTTTCAAGCAAGGGAGTATGATGCAGGAGCATCTCAAGCGAGCCAGCACAGAGACAAAAGACAGTTGGAAAAGCGCCCAACGCAAATTTTAAAAATTTCTTGAAACATTAATGAAGTCATCAAGTCGATCCACACTTGTAAAATGTAAATGTACCTTGAGCGATCCGCTCTCGTCCTTAGTAGGTAGAAGGCATTTATGATAGTTAATGCAAGTAAATAGAATTTAATGTGAAGATTATATAGTTTTAGAAGGAAAGAGGGAAACGAGATATAAACACCCTCATTGTATTATTGTATAGTAGTGAAGAGATTATGCCAATTGAGAGCATAGTAGTGAAGAACATTACCAAGAAGAGAAGAGCATACAAAGCTAGAATAGAGAAACTGTGTTTGAAAAACACCCATGTACAAAGATTTGAGTTAATAGAAGAAGTCTTAATTCAGATTCATGGCATTGTATTTGTTTCTTGTATGGGTATGCTAAATAGTATGTTCATGGTTTTACTCTTTCTGTCATGCAATTTATTTTATGCTATGTATGAATGATTTCTTGTTGAATGTTTGAAATCCGAGAGGAAAGGGTAAAGGAATGAGTTTCAATTGTTTCTCTATCTGAGCAAGAGTTCCTACAAGGAGTGTAGTTGAATTGTCCGCAAGGAATGAGTTGACAAAGAGTTCATAGGTTTGTCTCTGAAAGCTCAGATAGGGTATCTTTTGTTCTCATTCACACAGAGGTGCAGTTAGGCACAAGAGTCGTACAGGGTGTGCGCAGGTCGGTTAAAGTTTCAGGTCTTGTAACCTAAATGAAGTATTGAGAGACTGTTGTAGCAAGGTGTGCGCAGAGTTGAAGGATTTTAAATTCCTTGGAGTAATTAAGGAATTTTCCGAAAGGAGTGCATGCAGGAGTCTTATTCAAGACTCAGAGTTGGAGAAATATCAGGAGGGATAGAGTCTCCATAGCCGTCGAAGAAAGAACAGGAAGTTTGTGCATTAGAACAGTGAGAAGGTGTTGCAAGTTTGCGTCGTAGGCAATTGAGTACCATGGGAAAACCACTTGGTAAAAAGTTGCAGAAGTCCTTGTGAAGGAAAGAGACGGAAGACCAGAATTATTTGTGGAAAATTCACGAAGTCCCGTGATCTGTCAAATCTCACGGAAGAGCAGGGGAGTTACAGTGAGTGCTTTCGAGGGGTTCAAACTCAGGAGAAGTAGAGACATAGATTCAAGCCAACAGGAGCCATTGGATTTACCCGTGGATTTCTATTTTAGGGTTTTTGTGAGTTGAAGTCCGAAAATCCTTTGCACCAGGACTCACGAAATCATAAAGTGCGAAGTCCCAAAGGGCCGAAAGGAGTGTGTGGGCCATAGGAATCGGCAGGGTAGACAGGTGGCGCACTATCGAAAAAGGAGTCAATTCCGTTGACCATTTCGGGGTTTCATGGGGTGAAGTCCCAAAATATTTGCATTAGGATTCACGAAATCACGAAGTCCGAAGTCTCGACAGAATGAAGGGCTATTGAAAGGTCAACCTTGCAAGCACATCGAAGTTTCGGTAAATCAGGGTTCGGGAGTCAAAGGGACGAGTTGCTTGACATCGCAACCCCTGAAATCGCGATAAGGAGAAATCCGAAATAGAGAGAGAAAAGGTCGAGTGTTGGTTGTTTTTTGGTTTCGGAGATTGAGAGACAAGGCACTTGACCACCGGATTCGTGAAAGAACGAAGTCCGATCTCTTGAAGCGCGAAGGGAGATTCCATGAGGTTTTTTTGTGGGTGCAGATTTCCCGAAAGGAAAATAGGAGAGCCATTTTCGGGAGCTCTTCGGGCCAGTAAAAGAAGAAATATCCTGTGTACATGACCTTTTGACATGTGGGTTGAGGAGGGGTTGTGTCATCACTTTCATTCTAGTTTTGTTAAATCCTTTCTTTTTTTATTGTTAGTGTTTCAGTGCATTTAATTTACTTTTCTTTCTTACTAAACATCATTGATTGTCTTAGCAACACCCCTCATGCCTTTCCTTGCTTTTCTTTACCATGGCTTTCCTTTCCATGTATAGCCTTACTTTTCCTTGCATTGCCTTGCCATGCCATTAATTTCCTTGCCTTGTTTAGGTATAGTTCTAAGTCTACATCTAGGTCTAGCCAAGGTCTAGGTCTAGGTCTAGGTCTAGTTCTAGGTCTAGGTCTAGGTCTAGGTCTAGGCCTAGGCCTAGGTCATGGTCTACTTCTAGGTCTAGGTCAACGTCATGGTCTAGTTCTTGACAATGAGCTATACCATGATCTAGGCCTTGACCTAGACCTAGACCTAGACCTAGACCTTGTCTTGAGATGCCTTGTCATGGCATGTCTAACATTTCCTTGCCTTGGATTTCCTTTCCATGCCTTGCATTTCCTTGTCTTTCTTTTCCTTTATTTTCCTTGTCTTTTCTTTCCTTGCCTTGCCTTGCCATGTCTAGCCTTTCCTTCCCTTTCCTTGCCTCACCATTTCCTAATCAAAACTATATTCTCAGTGTTGAAGCTTGAGGAGGACATGGAGTTTTTTGGTATAAATTCAAATAAAATTGTAAATTTAATCACAAACATCAATCCAACCACCTTCATATAACACATGAAAGTCATAATAACATATAGTCACCAACAAAAGCAACAAGTATGTTACATGGAAGTAGTAATCAACAAAAACCAACAAGTATGTCACATATGGAAAATGTAGAGATAATGCAAATGCTTAAACCATGTAAGAAATCTTACAAGTTATTCACTTGTAAAATAGTTTGACCACAAATTCAAAGGAAAACTCTTGTAACAAAAGTAACCATTTGCAAATGTCAATTTCTAGTATAGGCTTTTTAACCAAATATTTTAAAGTAGAATATTATTATAAAACTTAAAATGTCATCCCAATAGATAATGCCTAAAGTTTTGGATAGTGTACACCATGACGAATCCTTCTCACTAAGTAATGTTATAGTTGCGCTCATATTTTGAAAGTTTCATTATTTTGAAATATATAGGATGATCAAGGTTTCCTTCTCATGGTTGCAAGAGGATTACACCTAATGCAATCCTTGAAGCATCAACATGAACATGAAACTTGACCTTCCAATTAGGATATAATAATATCGAGGAACCTATCATCTTCTCCTTAAGCAATTTGAAGAGATATTCACACTCAAGAGTCTGCAAGAAAAAGTCAAATTTATTTGATACTTTCTTGAGTGCTGTTGTAATAGAGACATAGTTGTGGATAAAGCATCTATAGTAGCGAATATATCCTATAGTAGACCAAAAATACTTAACATTTACAATGACAACAATCTTCGTAGGGTCCACTAACAGTCCTTCTTTGTGAACTATATGTTTTAAGGCATCAGGTGAATTTTGAGATAAAAATGGGGCTGGCTCAAAACAAAAAATGTATTATCAATATCAACTTTAAAAGAACCATATTTTTGGAGGGGAATAAAGAAAACTACTTTTTTTCTCATATTTTTTACTTATCTCCTTATAGGTTTCCTAAAATTTCAAGTGTAGGTACTCATTTGATGAGAAATTAAAGTATGCATATAATGAGTATAACTTTTCATACTTTTGATAGACCCAAAATAAGATACATTGGAAATACATGAACAAATGTGTTCACAATGGGATTAGTCCAATCTAATTCTACTATGGGAAAAAAAAAAAAAAACTATAGCCGGCATTTGGTGAATTTTCTTCTTGACTTTCTCTTTAACCCAAGGGTTGAGGAAATAGGGTCAATGATTAACAAGCTTAGCATCTAACTACAACTTTATCTTCATTTCTCCTTGTTCCCCTTGAATTCCCTTCATCTCGATAAAACTATGCAAAAAGAATTATGAGTGTTCCTTCAACAATTCCTCAATCTCAGACATAGCCTAATTATCCCAATAGTCTCCAATTGATGCCATAATAGGTATTTCCTCACTATCAATATTGACCTTCTACAATTTAAGAGGTTTTTGATAGGTTGCACTAGCACCACTGTCACATGTTTCTGTATCCTCTCTTGATCCTTTGGATTATATAAAGTACATATGCCTTAATTATTCAATACCATTTTCATCTACCCCACCTTCTCCCACTTTTCCACAACATCATGGAAAATCTAGCTATGTCATAGGTGACTAAAAATCATACAACTCTTACTGAAAGGAGAAAAAAAGGGAAACACATCTTCTACAACTTATCAATGAGCAAGATTTATTTAATTAGCTTCAAAGTTGTAGACACTTCATATTATCTACCTACAAAGGAGAAATCCTAAGAAAATTGAGTCTGAAGGTCAACCTATCTCCTGATGTACCTTCTTGTATCCTCATGCATATATCAAGCCTTAAGAATGAGTCCCAAAGTATGGAAAATCTTATAGGTCCAAAACTATGACAATACTCTTTCACTTTCCCACTTCTAGACTATTCAACATGAATACAAGGATTTTCTCTATCCTCATATAAATCCAAATTTAAAAAAACATTACCCTAAGCTAAAGAAATATATTGAGATTCGAATTTAGTCGGGGGAACAAAGCTATGTTTCATGGCTGCTTGCACTTTATCACGGGTGGATATATCCTCTTTATGAGTGGCCCACCATCTAGAAAGGGTGGCCCTCAATGCCATATCTAGAGTAGGGATACTCCAATTTTCCAAAATTGTGCTCTTCATATTGTTTATAAGGTCCTCCAAATTAGAGAGCCCATCATATACAAGGGGGATGCACAACTCTATTCCAATCCAAAGAACATATATAATTGCAAGACTCCTAGGGAGGATATGGAATATCTCCTATTTTTCCATTCATGCATGGAATCTTTTGAATCATTCTCAAAAGAATGGATATTGCTCCAACTTAATGAGCCATTTGCTTTAGGATTAATGTAGTTTGTTTTCTTACCAGAATTCATATGATAAACTTGGTGTAATACATATTTTTCCATGACATCATCTATAGGTTCAATAGACCTTGGTACTTTATAAGGTTCGAAAGGATGAATAATCCTAGTACCATTAACCTCAAATGTCATTGTTTCCTTTTTCAAATCAATGATGAAAGAATTGTCAAAATCCGAATAAATTCCTAATAGAGATGGATAAGGGTCATTGATCTCTATAATCTTATTAATGCTCAAAATCAACAATGGTATTTACACTAGCCATATCCAACTCTACATTCTCTAGTCGACTGATAGGGAATATTCTATACCGATTCACCATATCCAATTGCATAGGTCAGTAAACTAATCTAGGTATCCCCATATGCTTCCACAACTTCTTAGGAAGAATTTTGACATTATATCTTAGATTTAATACGATCACATCCCTTTTATCACAACCATCTATCTAGCCATCTAGTTTGAATTCTTTCCAAGTTCTCTTGTTTTTTCTTCTAACTCTGTGAGAATGCCTTTCTAAGAGATCAACAACAATGCAATCTTCTCCCTCCTCCCTAACTTCAGTAAACCTCTTCATGGTGTTACACAACTTCATAATTAACTACTAATAATCTATAATATTAGAAAAGAGATGAAATAAAAGATCAATAACCATATTATATTTACCATTAGATCTTTCATCTAGTTGTGTTCCACAACTTGGAGGAAAGTGTATTGATCTAAAGCCTTGTTCTTTCTATCTATCCACAATTGTTGGATTCATTGGAACATAGATATTGCAAAAAATTTCCACCACATATTTAAAGCTTTGTTTCTTTTGCAGAGTTTCAAACTTAAATGAATTAGGCCATACTTTTTGAATATGAGGATGTCCTAACTAATACATATCAACACCAATTCGATCGTCTTCTCTAGTGACAACATTAATAGTTTGGATAGCATAATCCATACTAGGTCAAGGTTTCAAATTGATCAAATTCATTACTCTTTGTATTTTTTGGTATTCTCATTTTTCAATCAGGTCAGGACACTCTTCAATAGCATGGGCATTAATATTGCAATATAAACACTAGGGTCTCCTAGTTAGAGGAAAATCATGATCAAGGTGTCATACCTCATTGAAATTGTAACTCAAAGTAGTCCACTTATTCCACATATCCTACCACCTCGGTATCCACCACCAAGATCCAATCAATAACGTCCTCCTCCTTGAGTCTTTGAATTGTTAGCTACTCTAAATGTAATAATATCTAACCTGTTATCCAAATAATCCAGGGCCCTTCATTTATCTATATTATGATATGAAGTATTACAAAACTCATGAATATATTTTTTCGTTGATGCTAAAACCCCAAACCATCAAGAGTGGTGGCATAGAGGATGGAAAATGACAATAGATTTAGCTTTGCGAGGACATGAGGCAGATGAATGGAA
>CBVK0100228193.1:0-25645 GCA_900067695.1 Picea abies | reverse complement strand
GCACTTGTTTATGGTACAGGTTGATTACAGGTTGATGCATAGTTGATGCATGGTTCAGATTTATTGGTACAGGTTTACAACAGTATATCTCATAGTGATAGTGTGATAGTGGTTCCATCATTCTATTTCTACTTTAGGGTGGCAGGACGGGGCAAGGATAGGTGGTTGTAGCCACCTTCCGGTTGTAGCTGGAGGACATTGGGGGTTGTAGCCTCCTTCTAGTTGTAGCCAGAGAATTGGGGAGTTGGAGCTTTCCTCAGGTTGTAGCCTAAGAAACTAGGGGGTTGGAACCTCCTTCCAGTTGCAGCTGGAAAACAAAGCAAGTTGGTGCTTCCAATGAATGTAATTCTTCAAGACATATAAGAAAAAGCATTCTGTGGTTTTCTCCCAATTTGGGTTTCCACGTAAAACACTGGTGTACTATGTATGTGTATGATTGTTCATTTGTTCATTCCTTATTTACTCTGTAGTTATTGGATAATAATGATTCATTGGTATAGCACTTGGATTATATGGTTAAAACGGATTAAATTTCTCTATTACTGATTCACCCCCCCTCTCAGTAATCCAACAACATCACGACGTTTCTCATCGGGATGCTAGAGATATAATAAGTGTTCTTCAAGTGATGAAGTGTCTAGCAATAATTGTACTTCCAATTTTAGAGATGGGATCTGACACTCTAGTGGAAATACTTCTTCCAGCCCGTAAATGAGTTGAAAAGGTGAGAAACCGGTTGTAGTCTTTACAGACATTCGATAAGCCCACAACACCGAGTACAACATCAAATTCCAATTTGACTTGGTCGAATTGATCGTTTTCTATAGAATATTATTGAGAGACCTATTCACAACTTCCACCTAACCATTCACTTGTGGTTAGTAGGGTGATGAATGCTCTTTCCTCAACCCAAGAGTTTATGTTAACTCAGACATCATTTTGTTCTGAAAGTGACTTCCATGGTAAGTGACAATATCCCTCAGGATGTCGAACCTTTATATTATCTGATTGAACAAAAAGAGAGTTGTTGTCTTTCCATAATCTTTGAACATTGGCATATCTTAGACCCACTTTTTGAAGTAGTCTATTTCTATGATGATATAATAGTTACCCCTGCCTGAAGGGGGGTGGCATGTAGTATAATCAATCCCCCAGTTGGTGAAGGGACCAACTGTAATGACGGGAAACATAGGAGCGGGCTGTGCCCTCATCTTCTGAGAGAAGATCTGACACAGGTGGCACTTCTTGACCGATTCAATGCAATCCTTGATTAATTTCGGCCAAAAGTAACTGAATCATAGAATATTTTCAATTGTTGCCAACCCAGACAAATGACCACCACATGCTCTAGACTGGCAGTTGTTAAGAACAAATTTCACTTCTTCATGAATGAGACACCAAAAAAGGATGCAATCTACACCTCGATGATACAAAGTGTCTTCGAGTATGAGATAGTTTTTTTCCTGATGGCGTATACGTTGACGCTCATGACGAGAAGCATAGGTGGGGAACTTCAAATTCTGGATATAGACTAGTATATCTCCATACCAGGGGTCCAAAGATGAAATCACAAAAATATCTCCTTTAATTGGTGATTCTTCGGGCATAACATTACTTGACTCAACTGAAAGTTTCGAGATAAGTTTATCAAAGCCCAATGACTTCTTAGATTTTGTAGAAACAAAATCCAAGTCAAATTCTTGGAGGATAACAATCCATATTGTAATATTTTCGTCGATTACACGTCATGTCAACACGTATTGGAATGGATTTGGCAATGACGGTGGTCTTGCAAAACATGATATAATGATGGAACCATTGGACAACATGTACTAAAGCCAACGTAAGATTTTCAATGTGGGAGTAGTTGCGTTTGGGTCCAACCAGGTCTCAACTCAGGTAATAAATCACATGTTCTTCAAGTAGATCATCCTATTGAACCAACACCATACCGATGGTCGACTTTGTCATGACCAAATATAATAAGAAATATTTATTATAATTGGGTGGCCAAAGTAGAGGGGTAGACATGAGGGTGCATTTCAATGCTTAGAATGAGCATTGAGGGGCTTCATCCCAATGGAAAAGGATACCCTTCTTCAGTAAATGCATAAACCCTTTAGTGATCTCAACATAGTTTGCGATAAAATGACAAAGAAATTTGTCTTTTCTTTGTAAACTTTGAATATGAGGGACTGTGCACGGGGGAGGCAATTGAACTATCACCTCAACCTTTAGAGGATCGACCATGATCCCTGTTGTCAAAACTATAAAACCTAAAACATGACCCGACGTCACACAAAAACTGCATTTTTTAGGATTCAAGCGAATCTGATCGTAGCGACATCGCTCAAAAAAAAGTTGGAGGTGCATGGGATAATCATCTCTCTTACGAGATCATGATGCTAAATCATCGAGATAGGCCTCAACTATGTGTTTGAGATCATGAAAATAAAAACACATGGCCCACTGAAAAGTGGCTCCAACATTCTTCAGGCCAAAAGGTATCTTCCAATAAGCAAATGTACCCCATGGATAGATAAAATTTGTTTTATGTTGGTCTTTGGGCTTAATCTGTATTTGATTGTGTCCCAAAAAGCCATTCATGAAAGAAAAGACCTCACAGCCTACACATTCATCGATGATTTGGTCAATGAACGGGGTGGGGAAATTATCCTTTCGACAGGCCTTATTCAAATCATGAAAGTCCATACATACATGAATCGTTCCCTGCTTTTTGTTGACCAGAACAAGATTTGCACACATTGCGTCAACTGAATGGGGTAGATGAAACCAACTTTGAGTAGTTTCTCTACTTCAACTTTAATATATGATTCTTTCAAAGGATTAACTAGATGAAGCTTATTTCAGACCATCTTGGCATCAGGGTAAGTCATTATTTCATGTTCGACAATTCATAGATCTATGCCTGACATTTCCTAGTAAGACCAGGAAAAAACGTCACGAAATTCTTTAAATAAATCAGTGTAGATTCGAATCTCCTCTGGGGCACATTTTGCTCCAACGAAGACATTCTCTAGGATGCTAGGGATTCTAAAGATATCGATAGGTATCATTTTAGCAATGGTTTCCATATTACCTTCAGCATAAACTACGTGCATAGCTAAAGGATTGATAGGAAAAGACTTATCTCCAATCATAGTCAACACGAATTCAGCCACCTCAATTCTTCCTAGCTCTGGGAGAAAATAATATCTATGATGAAGTTCGTCCTAGGGTTTTTCTGGACTAGTCAATTCTTGTATAATTTCCTTGTTAGAGGGAAATACCAAGTCTAAGGAATTAGTAGTGGCGAGGGAACCTTGTGCCTAGGTAGGCTCGAAAACTGGATTGAACTCTTGTGCAGGAATCAGATCGAGGTCAATGGAAGGTTGTTGGACTATAGAGTATGCAACCTCTACCACAAACAAAGGCATGTCCATGACATGATGCCCTATCCCTTCCATCATGGTTGACGGGGAAGGAATATTCCACAGATCATTAAAGTAAGTCATATGGAACAACGATACTTGAAATATTTCATCCTTAGGCCGGTCGAGGATAGCTGATATGAATTTGACATCGTTGGACGGAAGTGGGCAACCGAAAGAACCCATCAAAAGCATGCACAAACCAACCCCTATATTGATTACATCAGGTTGTGGATTATCAATCATTGGGACCGTGGATGCCCTTGATGAAGGGTCAGGATGGGAGAAAGACAAGTTATCAATGGACAGGATTCGACCCTTGTGTGGAAACATCAAGACCCAGAAAACTGTGGCGACCACTGCATGCATAGCATAGCTCCAACTCCTTCCTAACAAGAGATTGAGTCAATAGGCGCATCAACCACTTCAAATTTGATGAAAATGGTCTTTCCTCCTAGCTACACGGTGAAATAAGGAATGATTCCATGTGGTCTAAATGAACAAACATATAAAGTGGTAAGAAGAGTAGGTGATGGAGAAAAAATGGGTTGGCCAATGTCCTTCCAACACGCCAATGACATCACGCATGTCGAGGTGCCCTCATCAACCACCGTGAAGAAAATGTTTTGGGGAAGAGATTTCATGGTGTAAGCCACTACTATCTAAAACACGATGTGGTATGGGAGATGAGGTTTCAATTCAGTCTTATAAAGCATGATAATTCCCGAATTACAAGTCTCAGCAGATCCTAAGGTAGCTAACATATCCTTTCTCTACGAAGGGCAGCTCTGGAGGATCTCCAAAGAAGACATTGCACAAGGGGTTTGTGACAAATCCTCCACCATAGAGTAGTTCTAGGTGGCCCTCATGTTTGGATTGTGGGAATATTTCTTTAACGTCCCTTTTGGAATGTGTGTCATTGTTACACATAAAAATTACTCACTTCAACAATGTCGCAAGTGTCATCATTACAAGTGTTGTAAGTGTTGCATCTTGTTCGCAAGTGTCACATCTTAACCACAAGTGTCACAAACATCATATTGCCATATTTCCTATGTCATGCCTCTAAAGAGATCATAGGGACACTTAAGATACCCTCAAAGATTGGTTTTAGGAAGATAAATCATTTGATGAAGAGTACAAAGCATTTGCCAGGAAGAAAACCACTCAAAAATGATTTTTGGAAGGCAACACTCCCCTACCCATTGTCAGGGAGCACTATCACTCCCTACACTTCTTTGGGGGAGTGTTGAAACACTCTGTGCACCCTTTTGGGGTACCACTTCCCTTTCTGAGAGAATTTTGGTTTGTTGAGATAAATCAGGGAAGAATCCCCTCAATATCTGAAGTTGATTGGATTCGAATCTGAGGTCAAGGCATGATCTTAGGGAAGATCCACAACTGAAGGAGAGGAATCCTCAACTTATCCCAAAGATCTCTCAAGTGGTTAGGTCTCTCCAAGCTTATATAAGGAGGCCTTCTCATGGTGAAAAATATGAAGAGATTGAGAGATATCAAACTTATGGTCTCATAAGGGAGATATCATTGAAGCATCAACATTTTGTGTGTGGATTATTTGAGAAAGGGTTTGGACAAAGATATCTTGGTGAAGCTACTACACCTACATCCATGGCTATAAACATCTTACTTTGTTTTCATTAATATAAATCTATGCTTCTTTTTTCCTTTAAAGTTTGTGTACATTTCATGAACTTGTTTCTTTCATAGATCCATTATGAAGCTAACCATGGTAGAGTAGAAAGTATCATAGTTGTTGCTCAATGTATTGCGGGACCTTTTGAACAAATTGGAGATTAATATCAACCTGGCTCGAGCAAGGAAAAACATCGGTGAAAGGTATTTACCCTTCTTCCTTCCTCATCTTTGAATAGTTTAGCTTCATGAAAAGGAATGTCGGTGTCCACAATATCACTTTTTTGTCTTGGCCTTAGGAGTCTAGAGCCCAAGAGAGAATCCACTTGTCCATAGGGGGATTTCTCTGTAATAGAAATTAGCGACTCCACTAGGGAGGGACCTTGATTTATGTTTCCTTTCCTAGGTATTGTTTTGTCCTTTTCTAATTCTTTGACCTTCTCCATACCATGTCTTTGATTCTTAGATCTGTTGATTGGCTCTTTATTTCATCACATTCACTCTGATTGTCTGAGTTTGTTTGAAATTTGATTTTCCAGGCATTTTTCTGAATTTTTAGTTGCCAGTGCACCCCTACCTCTTCTACCAGAGCATTGATGCTCCTTGCTGGTCTTACACAGAGCATTGGAATGCCATGGTGCCCTTTACACTAGAGTGTTGCCCCTTTTCTGTGAAAAATCTTCTAGGGTTTCATTCTCTAAGTTATTTTTTTGCTTTTGGCACTTGCTCAGGAGTCTTACAACCTCAATACATATTGGTCTTGGCCTTAAACATTCTGATTTCTGAGAATTGATCATCTTTTGTTTGGAATTTTGATGTTTTTTCCTTTCCTGGAGGTCACTCTTTGTCTTTGACAATTTAGAGTCAACTTATTGTTTTCTTCTCATTTATCTGACTGAGTAGAAGCTTTTGTGAGGAAAATCAAGGATATATGAATTTTTCCATTTGATATTTGAGGTTATTTTCCCATGAAATTTTTGGTTGTTCATAATCCATTACCTTTCTCCTACCTTCACTCAAAATTTTACCTTTTTTCATGCATTCTGGGTAATTTGTTGCAAATTTTTGGCTATTTTTCTGAGTTTTTGGGAGCACCAACACCCCCCTGTAGGCCATACTAGAGCCCCAACACTATCCTACAATGTTTTAGGGGGTGTTGCAACACTTTGTGCACCCTTCTAGAGGAGCGCTAGTGTCTTTTTTGAGTGAAATTGCCTTCTTTTGCCTAGTCTCTTGCAACTTGTTTTGTAGTACTCTTTACCCAGAGTCTGTGGTTGGTTTATGAAGTTGTTTGGATTGGTTATTGATGGTTTTTGATGCTTCTCACTCTCTTTTGTCTTGATTGGAGCTTGAAACCTCTTTCAGAAACATTAAATTTCCCTTTTCTAGTTGCGTTTTTGTCGAGACAATTTTGAGTGGTTTCTCTTTCTCCCTATCATTTCTTGGATTCTTCTTCGCATTTTATTGTCTTCCTTGAATTATTGCATTTGAAGTAGCGGAATTGCATGTTTTTTGTATTTTGGGGGACATTTTGCATCTGTAATGATGAATGTTTTCTCCTTCTCGTAGCATAGCTTTCATCAAAATGGAAAGATTGCATATAAATCTCTTTGCATAAATTTCGAGTCGGTCAAAAAACCATATTGTCCATGCCATTTTCCTTTTGAGTAATAACAGCCTTAAAAATCAAGCGCAAAACTAAAAATTGATTAGACATTTTTACATTTCTGGTAGAAAACCTACATTAGATTAGTTGTAGGGCTTTGGAATAGGTCTGAAAGATAACTTTCCAAAGATCCAAACAAACATAAGATCTTATGTTAGGGAGCGATGAAATCCAATTGCTACATTTTTTCCTGGGAAGCCCTTCTCACACAAGGGTCAAACCTGAGGTGACATTGAGACTAGTAGAGTTACTCACCCTGCTTTGTTGGTCTTGGTGTAGATATTTCACGTATTATGGGGGTCTCTTGAAGGTATACTCACAATGATGAGTGGAAGCCTTTCAAGTTGATTTTGGGCTAGATACCCTGCCCTTGCACGTGGATCAGACTGTCGAATGTTTCCCCAGGCATCACTATTGTAGTCGCTAACCTTAGTGGCCTATCTCTTTAGGGTATTTACATAAGGTGACTATGGAGGGGAAAGTATTCACGATACCTGGAATTGAAGTTGGCCAGACTCAATCGGGCTCCTTGGAGGGTATACCCACGATTATGTGTGGGAGCTTGCACCAGGGTGTAAGTCCATTAAGCAGGTCGTCAATGTAACTTTTCCACTCACTCTATCTCAGCCCCTTCTTACTTTGTTCCCAAGACATTGGATTTCATCACCAAATAGTGTGCTCATTTTGATAAGTTTTTGTTTGCCTGCTTTCCTACTAGATTTTGAGCTTGTGTTGTTTGTTATCCCTAGCAGAATCTAGGTTGGATTTTTATTTTTTATGGTGTTAGTTCCTAGAATGACCAATGAAGGAACTCCTTTGCCAGGGGAACCCTTTTCTTTTCTTTCTTACAGAAACGTTGGTCCTCCTTACATCTCTACTTTGATCCTTCCAGGTCTCACAATTGGGTTACCGTTATGGTTGTTTTCCACTCTGGTGATCTCGAATGCAGGTGCTTCATATGTAAGAACACCACCCACACATCAACCTCATGTTGACCTTTCTCCTTCTTCACTCGTTAGGTCTCCTTCCATTTCTCTTTCTTCGCCTAGTGAAATCTCTCAAGAGATTAGCCAGATTGATAAGAAGAAGAAGAAACAAAAAGAGAAGAAGAAGAAGCGAAAAGGGACCAAGCCTCCAACTACATCAGATGTTAGATCTAAGAAACCAGCTATTGTTAATAGTACTAGGAGTGTTGATGAGGTCGATAAGATTAGAACGAAGAATCTGAAACCCAAATTCTCTTGCAGTCTTTGTAAGGGTGACCACTTTCTGAGGGATTTCCCTGGTATTCCCAAGGTATTATAAGTGTGGTCCTCCACATCATCGGCTTCTGATAGACATGTTGGTGACACCCCGTCAACTAGTGACATTAAGGTTGGTAAGAAGAATACAACTGTCAAATTTTCTTGTATGTTATGCGAAGGTGATCATTATTCTCACCTTTGTCCTTGTATGGATGGGGCTTCTTCTCTTTTGAAAAAGCTTCAACTTCCAATTGGTTATCATAATATTTCTCCCAACCCATCATTAGTTGATGGACTGGTCAATCTAGTTCCATCCCTAGTCAATGTGGTTGATCAGGTGGTCAATCTAGTTTCATCCTCAGTTGAACCAATAACCCAAATGGTTGATTTGTTTCCACCTGTCGACCCCATTATCCCCTTGGAGAATGAAACCCAAGTGGTCAATTTGATGTCACCATCGATCGATCCCACTCCTCTATTGAGGAGTGCCAAAGTGGTTGATCCAGTTCCTTCCTCGGTCAATCCCACTCCTCCTCTAATGAGTGTCAAAGTGACTGATCTAGTTCATTCCTCAGTTAGTCCCACCCTTCATCCAAAGAGTGTCAAAGTGGTTGTTCCGGTTACTTCATCGATCAATCCCACTCTTCCTATGAAGAGTACCAATGTGGTTGATCTGATCCCATCATTGATCAACCCTACTCTCCCCCTAGAGAGTAAACCCAATACTGCCCACATTTTTCTTGTTGATATAGGATCTATCATGTCGGGGGGAATTCCTCCTTCTCCTGTGAAAACCCCTCTAAGTAATGAGGCCATCCTTTTTGATTGGGGTGCACTAAATGGACCTTTTCTTCCCTCTCACATTCCTTTCAATATTACAGTACAGGTTTGTGTTCAGGTTGTTCCTCAGATACTGTTAGACAAAGGTTCGTCCGTTAGTATTTTGTCCTATATTTCTTGGCAAGCTTTGGGTTATCCTCAGCTTGTGCCAGTTACCCGGACTCTGTCCACTTTTAACAGAAGAACTAGTCACCCTTTAGGGATCCTTCCTTAGTTTCCCATAACTTTGGGAGGGAAAACTATCTTTATTGATGTTATGGTAGTCCAGGACCCCTTGGATTTCGATTTACTCCTTGGGCGAGATTATGTCTGTTCCATGAAAGCTATTTTGTCCACTCTCTTTCATGTGATATCTTTCCCTCACGATGGATGAATGGTAACTATGGATCAAATTTCATTTGTTGGCCCTGACTTTCCCATCAACCCAATGACCTCCCTAAATGAGTCTTATATGTAGTCAGTATCACCCCTGCCATAGGTCAATTATGTGGCATTGTCTCCCATGATTTCAACTTCTGATGACCTAGATCCGGTAGGTGACATGGTGATCTCTTCGGTAGGGCTATTGGAGCCTAATATCCTTACCCATGAAGAAACCCTTGACATGCGTTCCTTCTAGAGCATTCTTCTTCCATCCAGTGAATATCTCTTAGAATCCATAGCCGAGTTTTGTCCCTTGACATAGTGTCCTTCTAGAACGTTATCCTCTTGGAAGCCATGATCAAGAAGATTCCATGATCATAGTTTCTCTTCTCTGTGGAAATCTCATTAAAAAATGAAATAGAGGTCACAAGCATAGTTTTCCTCTCTGTAGCAAGCTCATTAAAAAATGAAACAGAAATCTGGGGATTGAACCCAGAGCCTTGAGCATAGTTCTTTTCCCATGTCAAGTTCGTTAAAAATTGAAATAGTCGTCTCTTCTGTCAGGTCGAGTATTTCACCAGATCTCATATATGTCAAGTCATGTATGTCATTAGGTCTCATATTTGAACCTTCATTTCATCCACCCTTATCCTTTTTCTCCATCTAGTACAGAAATTGGTGACAACCTCAAAGTCGGTGAATGAATTGAAGCTTGGGGGGACATGTATGCAACCTTTGATGATCATTCTAGAGTTAAGCCAGTAGCTTTTCAATATGGGTGCATACCAAGCTTAGTATTTGTTCTTTATCATGCTTGAAAATACATGAGAATGTAACTGAGTATAATTTTATCACTTTTTCAGACTCGTAAGGTTTATATGAAAAAGGAACCCCCTGGAGTCGTCCTTAATCTTTTTTCATACTCTCTAAACATGAAAAGATTGTCAAGTGATATTGCTTCCTTTCACACTCATTAAAAGGTTTGAAAGGGAATATTGTGAGTGGTATTTTATCTCTTTTTCGGCCTCGTGAGATTAACATTATGAAAAAGTACAACATTGGAGTCATCTTTAAGTCATTTTCAGACTCTCTAAATATGAAAAACCACTGAGTTTACCTTCTCTGGACTCGTTAAACAATCATACATTGAAGGGCCCATACGGGACCAAACCCTTACTTCTTCCAATTCGTTAAACAAAGGAAGAGAGAATCACCGAAGGTGAGTTATATTGAGCATGTGTTACCCTCCTCAAGTTTGTTAAACCAAAAAGAGGTACTCGTCTATCTGGATGGGGAAAAAATTGAAGGAGGCAAGCCAAGAAGTTTTTGATAACTTTACTAGTAATCCTTACAGTCACCCTTGAACACAACATTTTATCTTTGCACACATTTCAATCCACTGAACCTCTCCACTGAACCAATCCTTTGAGTTTCCTTACTCCTTTGGGTCACCCGACGAAAGTAACAATATCCACTTCATTATCAAGTTTTGGTCCCTGTCAAGTTTCTGCTATCATGCCTGAGTGTTCAAGGGAATTATCTGCCTCAGGATTCAACCATCAAAAATTCCTATTTCAATACCTGTGTTAGCCCATGTTCATTTGATCCACCAATTAAATCTATGTGTTAGTTTTGTGTCATTGATGGGGGATACACCAAGGCCGTCCCTCGATGAGTCTATTTCTATAGACTTCAACACATTATCCAAGAGCTAGACTTAGAAACCAGTTAGTACCTTGGGACCTGCAGGCCTCAATGGAAGGCCTCCTCACGTCCGACAATGGATTTACATCATTGACCTATGATCGGATGATTCCACAGATGTTCGACTTCATCTCATCCATTCACATTCATTGGAATGTACTAGAGTACCTTGGGAATCATTGACATCAATGGTGATCTCCCTCGCACTTGTTAACGGTTTACCTCATTGACCGATAATAAAGTGGTTTCTACCATGTTCAAGATCAGGACATATATTCACATGGTTATATTCATACTACATCGGGATCGACAAGAAGACCCTGGTTTGAGTCATCACTCTTATATGTACTTTGACCAGGTTATGACGAAGTTTCTTTTGAACGTTGACAAATATACTGTCACATAGATCCACTTTGTATTGGTTCCTGGCTATGTCTTGTCGTCTCGTAGATCCACTGTGTATTATTCCTGGATACGATCAGTTCAAGTCATAGGAGTATATATCCACATTGTATCATCAATGGCTATACCTTTTATCAATATAATTATGGATCCACAGTGTATTTTATGGCGACCATACCTTGAAAGTCTTTATCACTCAAGAATAGGTATGCCTGCCTTGGGTTTGAAACATGTCATAATATTTGTTGGATGATTGTGTGCAACTTCTATTAGGTTCTCTGAGTCCATACCCTTTCTTGAAAAAGTATGCAAAGTACTTCAGTCATCAGTTCTCATCTTATAACTTCGCACTTTGGGGGGCAATCTGTTACACATCAAAATTACTCACTTCAATAGTGTCGCAAGTGTCGTCATTACAAGTGTTGTAAGTGTAGCATCTTGTTCGCAAGTGTCGCATCTTAACCACACATGTCACAAGTGTCAAAAACATCATACTTCCATCTTTCCTATGTCGTTCCTCTAATGACATCACAGGGACACTTAAGACACCCTCAAAGACTGGTTTTAGGAAGAGAAATCATTTGATGAAGAGTACAAAGCATTTCCATGAAGAAAAACAATCAAAAATGATTTTTGGAGAGAAACACTCTCCTACCCACTGTCAGGAAGCATCGATGTTCCCTAGCCTTCTTTGGGGGAGTGCTAAAACACTCTGTGCACCCTTTTGGGGGAGTGCTGAAATGCTCTATGCACCCTTTTGAGGGAGTGCTACCCTTTCTGAGCGAATTTTGGTTTGTTGAGATAAATCAGGGAAGAATCCCCTCAATCTCTGAAGTTGGTTGGATTTGAATCCGAGGTCAAGTCATGATCTTAGGGAAGATCCACAACTGAAGGAGAGGAATCCTCAACTTATCCCAAATATATCTCAAGTGTTTAGGTCTCTCCAAGCTTATATAAGGAGGCCTTCTCATGGTGAAAAAGATGGAGAGATTGAGAGATATCAAACTTATGATCTCATAAGGGAGATATCATTGAAGCATTAAGATTATTTGTGTGGATTATTTGAGCAAGGGTTTGGAAAAAGAGAGCTTGGTGAATCTATTGCACCTAAATCTATGGCTATAAGAATCTTACTTTGTTTTCATTAATATAAATCTATGCTTGGCTTGTTTCCTTTAAAGTTTGTGTACATTTCATGAACTTGTTTCTTCTATATATCCATTATGAATATAACCATGATAGAGTAGAAAGTATCATTGTTGTTTCTCATTGTACCGCAGGACCTTCTGAATAACTTGGAGATCAATATTAGCCTAGCTCAAGCAAGGACAAATGTTGGTGAGAGATATTTACCCTTATTCCTTCCTCTTCTTTGAATAGTTTAGCTTTGTGCAAAGGAATGTCAATGTCCACAATAACACTTTTTTATATTGGTCTTGGAGTCTAGAGCCCAAGAGAGAATCCACTTGTCCACAAGGGGATTTCTCTATAACAATCATTGTTTTTCCCAACGTCTTCTCGATCTAGAGAGGAACATATGGGTTTTCATCTTCTTTACCCTTCTCAGAAGTGTTTGGCATCCCGTAGTTGTGTGTGCTAGTCACTATATGGGCATCACCTTTCAACATATAAACATTTGAGGTCGAGGGATTACTAAATGATGAAGGGGGTCCCTGACTTCCCCCATCCATGTTCACAGAGGCTTGAGTTAAATTTTTCCCATGTGGAAATGGGTTCATTAACACAAGAAGTTGTTGTTGTGCTAGTAACTTTTGGGCCTTCACAAGATGAGGGCATAGGTGAGTCAGATGGTCTTCCGTGCAAATGTTACATAGATACTTTAAAGTTCATTTCTTTGTGTTTCCCCTGCTAGCTTTTGTAGTGTCCCCAAGGCCGAGCCCCATTGTAAACCATGTTTGGAAAGGAATTGTAATCATGTTTTACAGGTTGGTGAGCCAAGTTTTCATAAGCTAGAGGCTTATGTGTTGTTAGGCTAGGGAGCCTAAGTATTGAAGGCCAGGAGCCTGTTGTTGTATATGTAATCATGCAGAACACTTAATAAAATATAAACACCACCAGGTGCAGACCGACCACGATGAATGAGTGAAGGGGGACTGAGCATCCACAGAGTGGGCAAGGAATTAGGGGATGGAAGGTGGGAAAGGGGCTAAGTGTTGAGCCTGGGGGCTTAAGCCTAGGAATAATATTTTAATATTATTCCAAAAGAACATGTGCATTTTATGTTTCATTTCATCCTAAGTTTTGGAAAGGGTAAGCATGCAAGGGGATGCATGTTGATGGAATGCATGTAGTTCCAAGGGTGACAAGTGTCAACCTTGGTGCATGCAAATAAAACAACCAGGAGGAGCTGGGAGAGAGCTCTCCTCCATTCTACCAGACGGTCTGAAGGAAAATGATCGGACCTCTGCAAAAGAATACCCGGGTGCATCCCTGAAGGCTGAAAAATCTTGGGTTGACTTCTGAGATTGCCGGTACCACCCCTGTCTGAACAGTTTGAACCTATGTTGACCCTGCGTGGATTGTTTGTCACGCATCCCCGACAACCATAGTGTGAGTCTATCCTGTGTTGGTGGATTGGGAAATGAGGAGTGACCAACCATTGTTGAACTTGTTGGGAAGCCATGTCTATTTTCCTCATGAGTTGTTGTGACCACGCAGTGCTGGACTATGTGGGGTCTTTTTGGCCTGTGAGCAATTCTCTCTAGGTGAGAGAGAGTGCATGAAGGAAGGAGAGGACTCCTGGAAGGAACCCTGTAGCTACCACAGAGCTCAGAGACTTCCAATCCAGCTTGTTCCTGTAACCCAAAGCAAGGGAGATTAGTAGCCTAAGGACTGCCCAGGTGACAGAGAAAGTGTATACTCCTGGGGTGGAATGGGCATGTGGGGAATGAGGGTCTGTGGGCAGTGAGCGTGGGAGGTGCCTGGGAGAGAATTCCTTCCTTGTGATTGTGTGTTGTTTTCCCTATAACCTCAGCTAGCCTAGTATTCCTTGTCTTGGGGTGGAGCTTAGTCCCAGCTCGAGGGTGACCCACTGCTGAGCTGATGAGTAGTGTGGTCTAAGGCTGGGAGGTTCGTGGAAGACCTACACTTGGTTGGTGGAATCTACCATTGATAAAGATAAGTATATGATTATGTTTTAATCATGTTTTTCATGACTCTACTGCTTATGATATCATGATTTCCGCCTTGTATATGAATTAGTATGAAATGTTATGGATTGTTAATTATTGCAGTAACTCATATGAATACTCTGTATAGAATGTGTTTATTTTTTTAAATGCATGAAATTTATAATACTTGTATGAGTTATGTGCAATGTGATGTTATAAAATTTTTTTTAAGAGCGATTAAACCTTGGTATCCACAAAAGGTGTGCTATAGTTTGGTGTCAAAACGATTAAACAAAGTAGAAGAAAAGGTGCTACAGTTTGGTATCAGAGCCAAGGTTTCAACACTGAGCTAGATGGGCTAGTGGAGTGGTCTTTGGATTGAGACTGCGAGGGAAATTTGGTCTGGAAGGCCAATTCCAAACCCTGGTTGGCTCCAAAGTGTCAAGGATTTACTTGACGAGTTTTTAAGCTCAAGAAGTTTAACAGTGTGTGAAATGACAGTTAGGGTGGTCTATGGCCACAGGAAAATAGGTCTTCACACCAATAGCGTTAGAACCTTAGGATCTTCTCGGGAGGGAAGGTGGACCCTCGCGACCGTCGGATCTGGAGAAGATGCACAGGGTTTAAAGCCCTTTTTGAAATTGCATAGGAGTGTGGAAATCATGATACGTGAAATCCTGAAACAATCTACACCGTAGATCATGGGGAGAAGAACTTGACTGTTGGATCAAGTAGTTTAATAGACAGTGATTTTGGGATTTCGAAAAATAGAAGTTCAAGATGTGTGGATGCACAAACTTCTGATGCCGAAACCCTGAAACGCCAAAAGGATGTGCGTCGTAGATTTGAGAAAGATCTGACCATTGGATTTTACTAGGAATCAACATGGACACATGGAGATGTACCACGTGCCAGTGGGTTGAGAAAAAAAGAGAGAGCGGTGGGACCCGATGACGTCGTTAAAAGTGATGTGGACCCTCCTGAATGTACCACATGCCATGGTGGTGAAGAGTGATAGCTGGGTTGTGGGCCCGGAGAATGAAGTAATTCATGATTTTGGGAACTCGCGAGATAAGGGCATGGGAGCTCGACATTGAAACTCGTGAAGTCTCGAAGTAGCGAGAACGAGAGGAGAAAAGTCAACATCACTTCTTGGGGTTTCGTGAAAGGGAGGCACAGGGTTGGATGCCACAACTAATGAAGGTGCAAATATTGAACGGTGCTATCACTTAGCCCTAGACTATGGTCATCCGTAGAAGACGCTAGCAAGGAGGGAGCCATACCCGTGTCACATCTCGGGTATCAGCGGTTAGAGGAAATGAGTCGAGGGTCTTCGACTCATGAAATTGAGAGATCGCGAGTTGCAAAAGGGTGACTCTGGTTATGCATATCTAACTGTGGGAGATTTGTGGACCGAAACCCAAAGTCCCAAAATCTCAAAGTGACGAAAATGAAAGTTTCGAAAACACAAAAATTGCAGAACCAAACGAGAGCTCAGAAAACTTAATTGAATCAAAATGTCTTTCGTTCTTGTTCGTATTGGCTTATAAATGTTACAGATTGTTCTAAAGGAGTAATGGCCTGAAAAACTTTGAATTTAATTGCACAATTCATGTGCAGAGTTCAATGGAGCTCAGGATTCCAGTTAACCAATGCTGAGTATGGAATGGGAAAAGGTGATGATTGCCTCTGAAATAGGAGACGAACGGGAAGGAAAGGATGTCAATATGGGAGTGGAATAATAGAACTCCAATGGGCATGGAAAAGAGATGGATAAGGAAGAACATATGATGCAACTCATTGAAAGATTGCAGAAAGATGCCCAGGCTCACCTAGCTGATAGCCAAAAGCTCATGAAAATCTGGGATCAGCAGGGTGAATTCAATTTAAAAATGTTGAAGATCCTAGAAAGAATAGAAAAGAAATTGGAAAAAGGGAGTGACACAAGCAGATCAAGAAGTGTCAGAACCCCTGAGGGGATAAGGAGAGTGAGGAGTGGTAACAGACATTACCATCTCTCCCCGAAGCATTCTGGCAAGGAGACACACAGTAGTTCAAGCCCATCCCCTACCAGAAAACACCGAAAGTCTGGAAAGGATAAATTGAAAGGGGAGATGAACAAGATTAAGCCTCCAACATTCGATGGAGAACATAAGAAGGAAGAAGATGATGAGACCTGGTTGCTTGGCATGAAGAAATACTTTCAACTACAGAATTATTTTGTCCATGCAGAAGGAAGAATTGCAATGTACCAACTAAAAGGAAAGGCATCCATGTGGTGGGATCAGTTTATGCAGGTGCAGGACATTCGAGAGAAAGAGTTCAATTGGAAGGAATTTAAGGGGTATTTCGAGAAGAAATACCTGACTAAAAGATACTATGATAGAAATATGAAGGAGTTCTTCGAACTCAAGTTGGGAAGTATGACCATTGATGAGTATGAACGAAGTTTTCTGGAACTACTGAAGTATGTTCCATTCATCAAAGATGAGGATGTCAAGATTCAGAGGCATTTGAGTGGACTGCCACCTTCCATTGGTGACAATATTTAGTATGATGATCCTAATACTATGGAAGAAACAATAAGAAGGGAGAAATGCTTATACGAACAGCAAAGAGAAAAGCCTGCCATTCGGAAGGCTCGGGATGACCAGAAGAGGTTTAAGAAAGAACAGAGGCAGAAGGGAAATAGGCCTCCCTTTTTCAAGAATGGCCCTGGGGAATAGTCATTCTTTAGAGGCCCCAGGAAAGTTGAAGGGAGTGAGAAGATGCCAAGACCGCCACCTATGGAGTGTTGGGGTTGTAAAGGGAATCATAGGTATAGAGACTGCCCCCACAGAAAAGACAAAGCAAGAACTGTCCATACTATTTAGCAAGCTAAAATAGTGGAGGATATGGGCAGCAGAATGTTGAGGATCTATGAAGCCTTGGACAACAAGAAAGCATAATTTCAATCGCACATGATTGAAGTGGAAGGTACGATCAACAACCAACCACTTGTTATTTTAATTGATTCAAGGGCTAGGCATAGTTATGTAGATCCTAGAGTGGTGGAAAGTTTGCATCTAACGAGAAGAAAACATGAGAAGTCTTGGTTAGTGCAGTTGGCCACAGGGACCAAGAGGAAGGTCACTGAATTGGTTAAGTCATGTTCAGTAGACATGAAAGGAATGAGCACTAAGGTTGAATTGAACATTCTGCCTTTAGGCTCATATGATTTCTTAATTGGGATGGACTGGTTGGACCAACACCATGCCCTTTTGGATTGTCGTAACAAGAGATTTACATGTCTAGATGAAGAGGGAAATTAGGTAATAGTACAAGGAATTCCCAGAGCCATGGCTGTGAGGGAAATCTCAGCCATGCAACTGAAGAAATGTTACTGGAAAGGCTGTCAATTATATGCAGCTCGGGTGGAAGAAGCATCCCGAGATGTAGTATTGAATCTGGAAGATCATGAGGCACTCAAGGAGTTCAAGGATGTATTTCAGGAGGTACCTGGACTACCTCCGAGGAGGGACATCGATTTTTCTATAAATTTGATGCCTGGAACAACTCCAGTTTCGAAACCTCCTTATAGAATGAGTGCACCAGAGCTGAAAGAGTTGCAATTGCAGCTCAAAGAGCTACTGAAGAAAGGTTACATTCACCCTAGTGTGTCACCGTGGGGAGCCTTAGTCCTATTTGTGACGAAGAAAGATGGGACATTGAGGATGTGCATTGATTTTCGACAGTTGAATAAGGTTACTATCAAGAACAAGTATCCTCTGCCAAGGATTGATGATCTTTTTGATCAGTTGAAGGATGCGAAAATATTTTTGAAAATAGATCTCTGATCAGGATATCACCAAGTGAGAATAAAGGATGAGGACATTAGCAAGACCACCTTTAGAAAAAGGTACGGTCATTATGAATTCACAGTGGTGTCGTTTGGTCTGACAAATGCACCTACTGTTTTCATGTGTTTAATGAATAGAGTGTTCAGAAATTATTTGGACAAGTTTGTCATAGTCTTCCTGGACGATATCTTGGTGTATTCCAAGACAGAGGAAGAAAATGAGAAACACCTGAGAATGGTGCTGCAGGTGTTGAGAGAACACCAGCTATACACAAAACTAAGAAAGTGCTCATTTTACCAAAGGCAGATCCATTACTTGGGACATATAATATCTGAAGAAGGGATCGTTGTGGATCCTGAAAAGGTACAGGCCATTCGAGAATGGCCAGCTCCAAGGAATGTGGCAGAAGCTAGATCTTTTATGGGTCTAGCAGGCTACTATAGGAGGTTTATAGCCGGATTCTCAAGGATAGCTCATTCTATCACTTCCTTGCAAAGGAAGGGAAAGAAGTTCGAGTGGACTGAAGGATGTGAGAGCAAATTCTAGCGATTGAAGTAGCTGCTAACCAGTGCTCCAATCCTAAAGATTACAGATCCAAATAAGGATTATGTAGTGTGCATAGATGCATGTAAGGAGGGGCTGGGAGGAGTTCTCAGCCAAGAAGGATTTGTAGTTTGTTATGAATCCCGAAAGTTGAAGGAGCATGAGAAGAATTATGCCACTCAAGATTTAGAGATGGCAGCAATCATCCATGCCTTGAGGAAATGGAGACATTACCTCATGGGCAAGAGGTTTGAGTTGAGAACAAACCATAACAGTCTGAAGTATTTATTTGATCAGCCGACCTTAAATGCTAGGCAAATCAAATGGCTGGAGTTTCTGTGCGAATATGACTTTGATATCAAGCATATCAAAGGGAAAGAAAATAAGGTGGTTGATGCACTTAGAAGAAAAGTGCACGAATTACATGCTACAACCATTAGCATGTACATAACTAAGATTAAAGATAGAATTTTGGAAGCTTCCAATGCCAATTTGTAGTACAGAGGTCTAGTAGCAAAGCTACAACAGCATGAGAGACCATAAACCAAGGAAAGTTACACCTTGGGAACTGATGGCTTACTTCTGTATAAAAAGAGAGTGTATGTACCCAATGCTCAAGAGTTGAAGCTGACAATTCTAAAGGAGATGCATAACGTGGCTTATGCTGGACATCCTGGATATTAGAAGATTGTGGCAGCAGTCAAATGCCATTACTTTTGGCTAAGTTTGAAGAAAGAAATCACTGAATACATCGCCAAATGTATGGAGTGCCAAAAGGTTAAGGCTGAGCATAGGCACCCAGCAGGGTTGCTGCAGCCTTTACCTATTCCTGAGTGGAAATGGGATGTGGTAACAATGGATTTTATCACCAGACTACCTAGGACAAGCAAGCAGCATGATTCAATCATGGTGGTGGTGCACAAGCTTACTAAAGCTGTCCATTTTATTCCACTAAAAACCACCCATAGAGCAGCAAATGTTGCTGATATCTTCTTAAAAGAAGTTGCACACTTGCATGTAATTCCTAAGACAATTGTGTCTGATAGAGACCCAAAATTCACTTCAAATTTCTGGAAAGGATTGTTCAAAGGATTCAGAACGAATCTGAACTTTAGTACAACATATCATCCTGAATCTGATGGACATACAGAGAGAGTAAACAGAGTAATAGAAGAAATGCTGAGAATGTATATGATGGATAAACCATTGAGGTGGGAAGACTACCTGCATTTGGTAGAATTCGCCTACAATAATGGGTATCATGCATCACTGAAGATGATCCCATTTGAAGCGCTCTATGGAAGAAAGTGCAACACTCTAGTGAGCTGGGATAATCCAATTGACAGAGTAGTAGTTGGGCCTGAACTGCTCAAAGAGATGGAAAATCAAATGATAAAATTTAAACATAATCTAAAAACTGCCCAGGACAGGTAGAAAAGTTACATTGATAGTAATAGAACCCATAGAGAATTCAAAGTGGGTGACCATGTTTTCCTAAAAGTGAAAACTAACAGAAGTTCCCTGAGGTTGGGAAGTTGCACCAAATTGGCAGCAAGATTTTGTCGACCATTTGAGATCCTGGAAAGGATTGGGCCGGTTGCATACATGCTTGCATTACCTGCATCTATGACTATACATAATGTGTTTCATGTTTCACTGCTTAAGAAATATGTACCTGATGCTAATCAAGTTATCGATTGGAATGTGATGCAGGTGGAACTAGAAGGTGTCCTGCAAGTGCATCCTATGCACATATTGGACAAGAAAAGAAAACAGCCCCGGAATCGAGCTATAGATCTTGTAAAGGTCCAGTGGACCTGGTACAGTCCTGAGGACGGGACATGGGATCATGTAGATGTTATGCGGGTAGAGTACCCGCATCTTTTTGAAGTTTTTGAAAGGCTTGTAGAGACAGTGTAAATTGCACTGAGGACAGTGCAAAAATAAGGGGAGGGGGATTGTAGTGTCCCCAAGGCCGAGCCCCATTGTAAACCATGTTTGGAAAGGAATTACAATCATGTTTTATAGGCTGGTGAGCCAAGTTTTCATAAGCTAGAGGCTTATGTGTTGTTAGGCCAGGGAGCCTTAGTATTGAAGGCCAGGAGCCTGCTGTTGTATATGTAATCATGAAGAACACTTAATAAAATATAAACACCACCAGGTGCAGACCAACCACAATGAATGAGTGAAGGGGGACTGAGCATCCACAGAGTGGGCAAGGAATTAGGGGCTGGAAGGTGGGAAAGGGGCTAAGTGTTGAGCCTAGGGGCTAAGCCTAGGGGGCTTAAGCCTGGGAATAATATTTTAATATTATTCCAAAAGAACATGTGAATTTTATGTTTCATTCCATCCTAAGTTTTGGAAAGGGTAAGCGTGCAAGGGGATGCATGCTGATGGAATGCATGCAGTTCCAAGGGTGACAAGTGTCATCCCTAGTGCATGCAAATAAAACAGCCAGGAGGAGCTGTGAGAGAGCTCTCCTCCATTCTACCGGATGGTCTGAAGGAAAACGATCAGACCTCTACAAAAGAATACCCTTGTGCATCCCTGAAAGACAAAAAAGCTTGGGTTGACTTCTAAGATAGCCAGTACCACCCCCATATAAATAGTTCAAACCTATGTTGACCCTGTGTGGATTGTTTTTCACGCATCCCTGACAACCAGAGCGTGAGTCTATCCTGTGTTGGTAGATTGGGAAATGAGGAGTGACCATCCATTGTTGAACCTGTTGGGAAGCTGTGTCTGTTTTCCCCGTGATTTGTTGTGACCACGTAGTGCTGGACTACGTGGGGTATTGTTGGCCTGTGAGCAATTCTCTCCAGGTGAGAGAGAGTGCGTGAAGGAAGGAGAGGTCTCTTGGAAGGAACCCTGTAGCTGCCACAGAGCTCGAAGACTTCCAGTCTGGCCTGTTCCTATAACCCAAGGCAAGGGATATTAGTAGCCGAAGGACTGTCCAGGTGACAGAGAAAGTGTATACTCCTGGGGTGGAGCAGGAATGTGGGGAATGAGGGTCTGTGCACAGTGAGCATGGGAGGTTCCTGGGAGAGAATTCCTTCCTTGTGGTTGTGTGTTGTTTTCCCTGTAACCTCAGCTAGCCTAGTATTCCTTGTCTTGGGGTGGAGCTTAGTCCTAGCTCGAGGGTGACCCACTGCTAAGCTGATGAGCAGTGTGGTCTAAGGATGGGAGGTTCGTGGAAGACCTGCACTTGGTTGGTGGAATCTACCATTGATAAAGATAAGTATATGATTATGTTTTAATCATGTTTTGCATGACTCTATTGCTTATGATATCATGATTTCCGCTGTGTATATGAATTAGTATGAAATGTTATGGACTATTAATTATGGCAGTAACTCATATGAATACTCTTTGCAGAATGTGTTTATTTGTTTAAATGCATGAGATTTATAATACCTACATGAGTTATGTGCAAAGTGATGTTATAAATTTTCTTTTAAGAGTGATTAAACCTTGGTAGCCACAAAAGGTGTGCTATAGTTTGGTGTCAGAACAATTAAACAAAGTAGCAGAAAAGGTGCTACAACATTATTGGTGGGTTTCTTATCTCCCTTACCCTTCTTTCATTGTTTATTCTTTCCATGAGCCTGTTGGTTGGCCTTCGGTTTTGTCGATTGCACACTGTTTACATCCGACGTTTGAGTAGGGGGAGCAGCCAAACTAGTGATTTGGTTGGTCATTGTGTGTTGTATTGAAAACTATTGCAATTGATTTGACAACTGATCAATGGGATTTTCTTGTACTAAACCAATAATACCATCGGCATGTGGTCTAGACTTTTGTCTGGTCTTGTCAAGAATGGACTGTGGCTCATCTGGAAAAACTTCGTAAAGTAAACCAGACTGAGAGTATATCAGTGCTAGCTATTGAGCTCTCATTATCACTTCTTCCTCGGAAAACACTCCCGACGTTGCAACATCTTTGGATAACTAGGGTGCCAAAGACTTAAGGAACCACTCCAACAGTAATGCTGGTGGAACTGGTATTTTTATCAAACTCTTCCTACGCCACCATTATCGGATGTGATATGAGATATGGTCAGCCTTTGTTTGCTCAAAGTTGGCTAGCAACTTGGTGTTGACATCGTATCTCATAGGTAATTGAAAATGGTTTAGAAAAACCATTGCCAATTTGCCAAAAGTAGAGTATCTTGAGAAGTCGAGATCGATGTACCATTTCGTGGAACTCCCGATAAGACTGCATTGAAACAGACACAATTGGATGGATTCTTCTCTCAATGATTTGGATGAGAACCATAGGTGAAAGGTGGTCACATGATCACCTGAATCTTCGTTAGGATCACCTTCAAACTTTGGAATGTCTAAGGGAAACTTGGTCAGCATGGGAGGCAAACACAGATCGTGACAGATTGGGTCATTTAACAATCTTGACAAGTCTGGAAAATGCAATGTTTCCAGAAAAGGTAGCTTGGGTTGTTGAGTATGTACAGGTGGAAAGGAACCTGGAATTTGGCTAACACCATGTTGCCAGGAAAGGTTAGGCTATTGACCAGGGTTCTAGTAAAAACCATGGTCGTGGCCAGCATATGGATACTGTGCTTGTTGAGATGTCATCAAATGACTCTCATAATTGGATGTTGAGGGCTGAGGAGCGATTTCTCTCGACATTGTGTTCCAAAGGTTTTGGAAAGGGTTGCCCCATGCCGATCCGATAGGCATAGGTACTGAGCCTTGCCTGGGGTTACATTGGCCATGGAAGGGGTTTCTTCCAGTCAACATCCATGACAAGGGGATTGATCCCTACCATAGATTCCAAGGTCCTTGAGAGGTTTTTGGCCCCTATGCAGGAATAGTACCCTACACAATATTTTGTGATCCAAAACCAGGGTTTCCCCCAGCCGAGACGATAACTGCTGAGAATGCATTACTACCAAACGCACCGAAAAAATAGAATGAAAAATAACCACCATCGTGGTGTTGGAAGAAAGTCCTTGACTACTTGCTCCAAACAAGATGTAGTTCATGTTCATATAGGTGGGCTACTAGTTAGTACTGCCTAGATAGGGGGATGATGGAGGTATATGATTCCCACCATAAGGGAAAGAGTTATAGGGGGCTGAGGTGCACCCCATGGACCCTTGCAGAGGAATGTTAGAGATCTATGCCCCCAGACCTAAGGTCTATATGATGGAGTAGGACAGGACATAGTTCATATCAAAGCTAGGCATCCCATATGAGAACAGAGGGCCTGTCGCACTCTAGGTGAAAGGAGCAGTGATCGCCATCATAAATGGAATCAGATCACTTCCTGAAGTAGAGGTGGTCGAGACCATGGTGGTCCAGAATGATGAAGGTGGTTTAGGAGGAAAAACGCCCCCTATAGTGGTAGTCGTAGAGGGAGTGTGTGGAATCCCTGACAAAGTAACATTGTTCACTTCCATTGCTGCTTGCAAGACTATTTGACACTCGCGATGAGTTACCCTTGGAGGGATAACTTGTACCATGATGAGCACCGACAAGTCAGTGATCGGAGGGTTATACGGCCCAAGAACTTCCACTCCAAGGTTAGAAACATTAGGCTCCTCTATATGCGAGAGTTCTTCTCTCGGGGATGGCTCGGGTATAGTTTCTTGTGGCCTGGTCACCTCAAATGACCCTTGCTGGTCAAGTCTCCACCTTCCTGGTTGCGGGGGTGGCTCCAATTCAACCAGTGACAGGCCCTGAAGCATTCGCAACTAACAAATCTCTTGATCTTCCACTTTGTGAGAAGATCAACGAAACACTAGGGATTTTACTAACATTGAAAACCAACACACACTAGAAAGAGTTTCGATGATATAAATCAATCAAACAACTAGCTAGTTGGAAGAAAAGTTACACCAACCAAAACTAGAACAACTTACCGGTGCAAGTGCAACCTTACCGGTGCAAGTGCAACTCGAATATGGAAGCACCCTCTGGGTATACTCTACAAAGTGTAGCCCGATGCCTATCCTAGGTATCATGGTATACCCCTGCAGTCACCTGTGTAAGTCACTAAAATAAAGGAAGCTAGGTTGTCAATGCGTGAACAGTCACCAGGCAGGTACAGTCGACAGTCGAGTGGACCAAAATGAGAAAGGTATCAAGCCTGAAACCTATCAAGTGTATCAAAATAAAGTGTTATGGAAGACGACTAAGGACATCAAATGGATTCGAGACCTATGAAGCTTAGTGGAAAATGCGATCAACAGAATCCCAAGCCAAGTCCTCTATATGATTTCCCCACTATGCTTGGTCCGGCTTTGGAGGGGTTATATCTGCTACCTTTCTACACACAACCTCATGTTTATCCCCTGTGTTAGAGGGGGGTCCTGGATAAATTTCAAATTTAATGTACTTTTTACACTCCCTAGGACAAACACATATGTTTATTTTATAGCCTTGAAGAGTTTCCTCTCCAACCTAAATCAAGGCTCTAGCCTAGACTAGTTGATGGACCCTACAAACATAAAGTTTAATAAATTTTAATTAAGAATTAATTTTAAGTGGTTTGTCTTAAGTCAAGGAAATGGAAATGAAACTAGTGGTGTATTTTAAGAGACAAAAGAGAAGAGCATTAAATGAAACTAAAAGCAAACTACTTCTTTTTGACAAATAAAGATTTTCAAATTCAAACTCTTTAGCCAACTTTTATTAACTACTTTTTCTAAGATATTTTAAAAGAAAAACCCAAAACAATATTTCGTTGGACTATGAGATACATAGTGTTCTAAGAATTCAGTAAAGAACTTAAGAAATAACTCTTTCTCCTTATAATAAAAGACAACTAACCTAACTACTTACCAAACAAAGAAGTGAGATCGGAAGAG